>CAXKVY010009869.1:0-22294 GCA_964058915.1 Tetropium fuscum
GAAATTTATTGTTAAAAGTTTATCGTTAAACCAGTCTACAACCTGATTAAAATCATTCTCTACTTTTTGTTTTAGGTGTTCCCAGGACTCATCCGTGTAAAATAATACTAAAATAATAATATCATCAGCAAAACTGATAACTGAGCCACAGCTGTTCAAAGTAAGCAAACTATTAATATATATTACAAATAAGAGTGGACCTAAAACTGTACCTTGTGGAACTCCACAGACTACAGTTCTCTCTCTACTAGTTTTTGAATTTATTATAACTGGTTGCTTGCGATCACTAAACGACATGATAGTATTCATGAATTCAAATTTGAAACACCATTTTCAGTGGAGGTTACAAAATTGTTTGATTCTAGGAGATAGTCGGTATGCTGTAGAAAAATATTTCATGGTTCCATTGGACAATCCTGTTACTCCACGTGAAGTTAGATAACAAGAATCACTTGTGAGAACAAGAAATGTAATTGGAAGATGTATAGGTGTCTGGAAGAGACGTTTCCCGTGCTTGTCACTTGGACAACTACTCAAGATGTAACAGTTGCCACTGCTATCCTAAATAATATAGCAATCAATCAGGGGGATTCTCTTCCTGAGATAAAACCCGATTTGGAGGCAGTAATAAATGTGGAAGTTCCACAGAACGTAAATATGGACAACCAGTTAAGAAATACTTACCGAGAGCAATTAATCAATAATTATTTTACAAATTTATAGTAGAATGTAATGTTTTTTATTATATAGGGTGGTTTTTTGATAGCACAAAATAAATATAGAAAATCCTATCTCAAAACAAATATGTATCTAAAAGACTATAGTACTAGTATTTCCTTTGGTAATCATTTTTGGCTTTTTCCAAATAACTTTTAATAACTATATCTTTTTTATATATTAAATGCAGTGCCTTGGACAATTTTCTTTAGGGTTTCTTCCTTTACGCGTTTTTCAATTTGCTTTAGTGCTCCTTCCACCTTAGCATTTTTAATATCTTCCTCCGCCTTTTGTATTTGCAAATCATTTTCTTTATTTTTAAAGTCAATTTAACTTCTGAAATATTCAGCCTGTAACTGTATAAGTGTATTTTTTGACTCTGTTAATGTCTGTATTTTCTCTGCAGCTTGAAGTTTGGTTAGTAAGTTTTTTCTTCTCTTTGCTACAATTTAAATTTTGTTTGCATTAAGACATTGTTCATACATATTACCTAGTAACGATATAGCAATTTGATTCATATATAAGTTAGCTACCATTTAATTAAGACGACAGGGGGTTTTTAAAGATAACAGGATTCCATTTTTGGTACGGCCGTTTTACTCCATTTTGGGTTTGTCCTGTAGTAGGAGTTACATTTTCTTTGTTTTGGGAATGCAGGATCCTTGAGAACAAAACGTTTATCGTAGAAGCTAAATCTTTCTATGTTTACTGAAATAAAAAAAATTACCTTCCACTTGTTCATGATGCGGTTGAGAGGAGGTTGCACAGTTTTCTGGTGTATATGACGGTGATCTATCCATTAATGTTAACTGAGTTTTAGTGTCATAAAACTGGTGACTAAAACTATCCTGTAAAACAGACTTATATACAATTATCAGGTATATTATAATCTATAATTATTAAGTGTTCTCAGAATCGGATTACGACAATTACGAGTTTCTAATTCTTAGAAACCACAGTCTGCAAAAGTGAAATATACACACATTTTGTATATTTAGCTAAATAGTACCTAAATGTATGTTATTTTATACAGATAACTTGTTACATACTTCAATCACTTCCAGATAGATTGTCTCGTCCTCATTTTCTCCTTCGTGTACTTGTTTGTATCTCCTGAACTCGTCTCTTTGTATTTTTGTCTGTCATTTCATCCTCCACATCACACACATCTGTAAAAATTAATATAGTAGAGGAGGTGTGCCAAATATGAAATACCCTTTTTATTATATTTTATAAAAATTCTATAAATATTAATATGTTGTCAATATTTTTTTGTAGCATGTCATAGTCTTATATTTATCGAATTAATGTAAGAACAATAAAATAGTTGTTTCACACACGAAATGGTCATTTTCTGAACCTGAACAGTCAATGTGGCACCATGGATACACCAATACACTGGATCCATTTTCCCCTCTTCTATCTTCTGAAAATTTCCCATCGCAGTAAAAACACGTGGCATCTTCTTTTGTGGTCTGTCTACGCCAAGATCTTTCATATAATCATTTCCTGAAGAATTGTCATTAAAGTTTAGAGAATCTGATTCCGAAGACGAGTCTTCAATTGGTATCTTTTTCTTTTCTATCCAGCGTACCTTGAGGTCACTGCAGGATGGTTGATTTAGACTATTCGAGGAGTCTTCAATGGGTGTCCCTTTCTTTTTTGTAAGACGTGCCTTGAGGCCATTGCATGATGGTTGGTTTAGTTCATCTGATGAATCAATTGCCACTTTACGCTTGACAGTTTAAGCCTTTCTGAGGACATAGAATTAATGGAGGTCTCCAAGTCCTCTTTATATGGGGATGAAGTTATGACTGCGGCTTTTCCAGGCGTCCTACCTCTTTGACGGCCTTTCTTTTTTGTAAATGTAGGCACAGGTGCAATTTCCTCGGGTCCAATAAAGGTATTTGCTGCTACAATATCTTGGACATCATTCCTAATATCCAATGCTGCTTCTTCCCTAGCAATTTCATCGACTTCTAGCTGTTCAGCTGCAAGGAAGTCACTTTCTTGAAAATCTTGTCGATTTGGGGGAAATAACCCTGTTGCTTTAAAGCCGTTAACGGCAATTGCTCCAGTTTGAATTTTTAAATACGCTATTCCAAAAAGTTCGGCTATATCAAAATGTGTAAACGCCCTTTGATTTGATAGTAAAAACAATCTCAACTCCTTACTATAGTGTGCTTTCAGAGGTCCCATAAACGTTTTGTCTAAAGGTTGCATTGTGACGCTCTTAGCTTCGGTGCGGAGGTTTTATCTCGAGCGCCACTGTCTGTTTAGAGTGCAGACAGACCACTTTTCCCTACAGACAGTATCTGTAGGGGCCCCGGATAACTTTTGTGGAGAAGGGCGGAAGCCAGGTCACGTGATACACCGATAGGCCTTGTATTACCCTATCTTCAAGAAGAACACCGGTTTATGATTACAACAGATTTTATTTACAGAATTTATTATTTCGGTCACCGGTATTTACATATATCCAGAGGGTATACAGTCTGCCTATAGCGAGTTACGTCATGGGGATGAAAAGCGTTACGAATAAAGGCTTAAAGCGGGATAACAAAGGGGCGGCGAGTGAAAACAAATGGTACTACTTTAGTAAGCCGAGGAAGCAATAATACTACAGTAAAGCGTGCAGCGTGTAGGAAATCCAATCTTTCGCGGATATGATGTACGCGGACTAGTTTTGTCGGAAGTTGCTTGCGTGACTCAGGTAGCCCGTGGAGTCCCTGCTGCATGCAAAATGCTCAGCAGAAGGGTGGATGCAAATGCGACAACCCGAAGGGTGCAGGATGCTACGACCCGAACTACAGCCTATTGAGTGAACCCAAACGATTTCCACGTAGACTTGGCTACGATTTCGATGACCGAATAGTGAAAACTGCGTGCGTGACTCAGGTAGCCTGTGGAGTCCCTGCTGCATGCAAAATGCTCAGCAGAAGAGTGGATGCAAAATGCGACAACCCGAAGGGTGCAGGATGCTACGACCCGAACTACAGCCTATTGGGTGAACCCACACGATTTCCACGTGTATTTAACTACGAGTTCGGAGACTGGATTTCCTTAGCGCTTGTTAATAAAGTACATTTACTTTTCTTTCGTGACGGGGATCGGTAGCGGCAATCACGGCAAGTCGCAACTTGTCAGATTATAGAATAACAGCAACGAAAACGGCAGCGAAGGCGGAGGATGCAAAATGCGACAACCCGAAAGGTGCAGAATGCTTTTTGGTTAGCGAAGGCGGAGGATGCAAAATGCGACAACCCGAAGGGTGCAGAATGCTTTTTGGTTAGCGAAGAATGCTAACTGACTTTACAGTGCTGTGGAGCTGCTTTTATATGATTTTGGACGGTTTTTTCGCGTTGACGCGTGATCTCCCTACCTACTGATATCGTTGGGAGTGCAGCGCATGTGGCGCTGTCCGATATTTCGGTGCCTTGAGGTGACGGTTACGCGGATTATTGATACTGGAAAAACAACTTACGGCGGCGGGGTACCCAGAAGGGGTTTGTTTATGACCTGGTTATAGGCAGAACTAAATGTACAATTTAATAACAATGTTTACCTAAAAAGAAAATAAATTTGTCGAGGCATATTAACGTTATTAATATCTATGAATAATTTACGGGCTTACAGTTAAATGAAATATCCTAGTTTCTAGCGTAATGTGAGGGAGATTATTCCTACTTCATTACAGCATCTTATAGGTAGAATGCGGAGGCAGACACAATATTTCAACAAAATTCTTTCTTGCCAATTCTATTACCTCTAAATTGCGACAATATGTATGGTGACCATCTAAAATCAGCAATACAGGATCTTCCTTTGTCGGCTTCGCCCCGTCAAGAAAATGTTTAAACTACTGGGTAAAAATGCTGGTTTGAATCCATCCACTTGGGATAGCACACAATCTTTGTTCCAGGAGGAGCTCTAACAGAACATTCATGTTCTTTCTCGGGAAAATTAGAAATGGTGCAACAAAAGTTCCCCTTGCACTCATGCACAAAATTGCCGTAACTGAAGATCCTCTTTCAGCCGATGTTAAAGCACCTACCTGCTTTGCACGCCGCAATGCAAGAATATATTGGACTTTTGACTGAACCATGGATAGTCCAGTCTCATCTACATTATACACTCTATCAGCTGGATATTCGTGTTTTACAAATGTTGCCTCTAATAAGTCAAAAAGATGAGCCACATTTTCCCTGATGTGCGTGTATACCGCCCAAGAAATTGCCGATATGAAGAGTGTTATATAAATCCTACAGCTCGTAGTGGTCGCTTCTCTATCAACGTGTGGGCATGGATATGTTGCCAAGGAGCAGGTGTTACTTGGAGAATCAGAGAGCGTCTTACTGGTAAAAGCTACGCTCGCATTTTGTAATATGTTGTTACCTTCTGTTTCCATTTTATATCCCGAGAACTTCACTTTCCAGCAGGAAAATATTTTTATTCCTCTTTCCTTTTTCCGTATTTCAATTAAATTTATATTTCAGGCTAATTCCTCTATTCACAAATCACGAGTTGTTACTGAATGGCTGAATACAAACCATATTAACACTCTGCCTGGGCCCTCTAAGTCGCCGGATTTAAATCCGATAGAAAAAGTATGGGCACAAATGGAAAAAGACATGTATAGCAGAAATTTCTGACCAGCGAACGTAGAAGAACTGTGGTTGGCGATTGAAAATCCCTGGGAAAATATTGGCGAGGATTACACCAGGACACTAATATTGTCTATGAGAAATAGGCTTCAAAAAGTTATAAACGCGAATGGTGCTTGGACCAAATATTAATTCATAGTAATTTTATTAAGTTCTCAGTTATTTTGTTAATTTAATGGATTTTTTTACAAGAGACGTCCTTATCATATAGATTTTCCTTAATAAATACTGATTATAAAATGCTGTTACCCTATAACTGACAGATACTTCAACCTAAAATAATTTTGAATGTGATCTGTTTACCTGCTTCACAGTGGGAAAATTTCCAAAATTTCTCATAAGAGTCGTTTATTTTCAATAGATCTGTCCACAAAATTTTGCTCTCAACTGAAAATGATAGATCTATGGATATTATAAACTCCTATGAAGTAAAAAAATAATAGTTATTTACTTTCCGCGTTATTCGTAATAACAATTACCCCAACGCAGCGAGGCTAGGAAAATGCTCCCGCGAGCCAGACTAGGCGGATGACATCACATGCCAGCTGTATGCGTCAGACTGGATATTATAGTAAGGTTAGTGACTATTATGAGCTAGGATGGGTCGGTTATTTGTGCCGATAGTTATTGTTATTGTTGATAGTTGTTATGCCGACTAGCTTTCACACCACTGAATTGGGGCGACGCGAGAAAATACCATAATCACGTGTACCATAAGCACGGATACCATAATCACGTCTACATTCGGCAAATTATCTGCATCTCCTTTTTGGAAATGCTTCTCCATATTTGACAACAAGCAATAAACAAACTATATTTGACGTTCTAAATAATAAAAGCATTACTAGATAATACTGTGCATAATATGCAGGCTTCGTTCTAACGAGAACGTCACGGAACAAACCTAGCGCTGTACAATACGGAGTACGGTTGATCTATGGCGCCTGTAGACCTAGCAAGCATTTGACGTCATACCAATGACAACGCGTTTATCCGATTCAAATAAAGCAAGCACTTTCCACGGACGCTGTGGTGGTTCGGATTGACTTTTTTTCAGGCACAGTTCTAATATTGCTATTATTAGGTCAAAAGCTTAATTCCTCACTACTTTTAATGTATATAATTTTTTTTGTGGACACACCTATTGAACGGCACTGTACCTACCCAAAGGTAAAAATTTTATTAATAATATGAACTGAACATTACCAAAATGATAAAAATTTATCCTGCTGGTTAGTACCAGGGACTTTAACAGCCGATTAATAATTTGGCCTTATATAAAGTCAGCATAATTTAAGTATTACGGTTGAGTCTTCTAAATTAATAACAAAAAGTCTAACTCTGCAAACTAACTATGGAAACTACGGGCTGCCCCCGGTGTATATACACCCTACACTCTCCACCTGATAGCCTAACTTGTAGTTTGTAGCCCAACCCCGTGCTCAAAATCCTGGCTACGCCCTTGGTCTTGAATGTAGGTATTTGATATTCATTTATCATTAGTATTTATACCTACCCGCTGGTAAATATGTCATATAGGTACATATTTATAATTAGCCGATACCTTTCCTATCATTTTTATTTACCTATTATATTATGTTTATGACACCTTAAGTATTTAATCACATTTTTATTGTTCGCCTGTTTGTAGATTAAATTAGGAGAATAATAAATGAGCCATAATAGGAATGTAGGTATGCAATTATTCACTAACATCAGACACACATATATAATAGCACAACATAATACTTGTTATAACATATGGTAATCGATATAACAATAAATCAAACATATGTAGGTCTCAGTATTCTTGGAGGGGCCGAGTCTCCCAGTCAAATTTTATTTTCGTTGCAGTAGCAACGAAAATCGAGTGGCGTCAAATAATCTTGTACCTGTAGTGGCTAGATCTACAAATAATGAAATAAAAAAAAATTGCTAACTTATGAAGGCGCAAAAAACTAGCATGATTTTTTGGTTGCTGAGTAGCAGTGGGGGTAGCTCTTCTGTCCCTTGGCTGCGCCACTGATTTGTATGATTCAGCAACTTATTGTTGAAGTGTTTTGGAGTCTTGACATATTAAAAAAATCTCTATAAACTAGCAGATTATTCTTGAAATCCTTAATTAGTGTTAATGATTTAGTCGCAACTTTTCCTACGTACAATTTTTTCTTCCTGCAGACGAAAATATAAGTCTGACCTAAACGTATATGATATCTGCAAAATCGAAACAAATCATTTCATTAATAATAGATAATATGGTGCCATCATAAACTTGCACGAAATTTAAACATTCTGAAAATCTCTTTTTCTGTAGTTTTATCACCTATTTCTCAATAATAAAGCTCCAATAATAAGACTCCTCACTCGTGTCAATGTTGGGATAAATGCGATACCCGTTGATCCTTTTTTTACGGTTCTTCTCTCTTCTCTACGGTTCACGGTTACACAACACACTTCTTCTTGGCGGGTTTCACTTTGTCACTTTGGCTTAACGGGTCTGTCGGCGGTGATGAAATCAGAAGGGCTAGAAGCCATCCCAGAGGAGGAGTTCGCATTCAGAAGAGGACATTCCACGGAGCTCCAGGTACTGCGGCTAGCGGAGTACGTCACCGAGCGATTCAACCGAAGAAAGGTCACAGGGGTAATCCTCCTGGACATCATCGCCAAAGCCTTCGACAGAGTATGACACGACGGATTGGTTATCAAGAGATACCGGTTTTCCGGTATCTCTCCTCAATGCCGGTATCTCTCCTCCTGAGGCCGAACCATCCGAGCCAAAATAGAAGAGCTGCCAACTGACAGACGCCTAGACGCAGGAGTGCCCCATCCGCTACCTGCAGGAAGCCGCTTCGCTTCTCGAGGACTGGTGCAACGGATGGAATGTTGAAATCAACGCGAAGAGCCACGCAGTGCTGTTCCGGAGGGTTCACAAGCAGAGACCAACAGTATACGTTGCCATGAACGACGTCCACATACAGTGGGAGAACAACGTCAAGTACCTTGGCGTATTCCTGACATGGAAGAACCATATAGATGCCACTACGAAAAAGACAAGTTCACCCAAGCCCTGCTGTACCCAATGTTAGCCGGCGACAAGAGACTGAGCCTGAAGAATAAGGTGACCGTCATCAAGGCCGTCTTACGCCCCCAGCTGATCTACGCATCCACCGCATGGGGATACGCAGCAAAGATGCACCTCAAGAGGATCCAAGCAGCGGAAAACATAGGGCTTCGGACAGCAGTAGGTGGAGCAAAACGGAATAGGATCTAGAAGACACTAAAACAGACCAATCCAGTGGACGGCGAGGCCGACTGCCTTGCCAAACCACAAACCCTTACCTTATCTGACGGAGCCAGCGAGTTGATGGCTGTTCATCTCGCGAGCTCCGTCATCCTGAGCTACAATGCTTATACTCTCATACCAACCTGAAACCTGAATGCCGCCCAGCCGGGCTCTAGCAAGTCCCGCGAGGGGCAGGAAGGATCCCTCAAACACCCGACACGACACCCCCGGGAGTAATACTCACCGGCGAAGGAAGTCAAGAGCGCCAGAAGCAAGGCTCTGCCAGTGGGGCCCATCAGCCAGGACTGGGGGAGGCTGCGTAACTTCACGTGACACTGATCACATTCGTGGGGAGGTTCACGTGAAATGCGCGTCCTACCCCTTACGAGGCGGTCTCGGCCTACATAGATATTAGGGGTAAAAAGCGATGGTACTGCTCGGCCCCCTCGCACCGAGGTCACATCTTCAGCCTAGAATATTGGCGTCGGTCGGTGGTCAGCTTAATAGGCGCTACCAAATGGGGATGCTTACGTAATACTGATTACTGAATAATGTAGTGTTGGAAATCAGTTTTTAAATTCTCGTTTTGGCAGGAATACCTGAGTCATGTTCTGACGGTTTACTGGTATTGGAAAATTGTTTACGGGGCGCGCTTGACTATAAACGTTTGATGACATCAGTTTATATATATATATATATATATATATATATATATATATATATATATATATATATATATATATATATATATATATATATATATATATATATATATATATATATATATATATATATATATATATATATATATATATATATATATATATATATATATATATATATATATATATATATATATATATATATATATATATATATATATATATATATATATATATATATATATATATATATATATATATATATATATATATATATATATATATATATATATATATATATATATATATATATATATATATATATATATATATATATATATATATATATATATATATATATATATATATATATATATATATATATATATATATATATATATATATATATATATATATATATATATATATATATATATATATATATATATATATATATATATATATTTATATATATATATATATATATATATATATATATATATATATATATATATATATATATATATATATATATATATATATATATATATATATATATATATATATATATATATATATATATATATATATATATATATATATATATATATATATATATATATATATATATATATATATATATATATATATATATATATATATATATATATATATATATATATATATATATATATATATATATATATATATATATATATATATATATATATATATATATATATATATATATATATATATATATATATATATATATATATATATATATATATATATATATATATATATATATATATATATATATATATATATATATATATATTGTGAAAAGTAATCTTGGGTTTGTAGCATTTCATTACATAGAAATAAGCAACTAGACGAATAAGAAAGAAAACACACTTACCAGTACTATATCTGGACACACATACGGAAATGAATCATTATGCATATGAAAACGAACTACTTAGAAGTTGTACAAGTTCTTTCACCTTTCTTGAGGATCTTCAGAGCAGTATACGATTTATTTCATTGATATAAATATCAATGAAATAAATCGTATACTGCTCTGAAGATCCTCAAGAAAGGTGAAAGAACTTGTACAACTTCTAAGTAGTTCGTTTTCATATGCATAATGATTCATTTCCGTATGTGTGTCCAGATATAGTACTGGTAAGTGTGTTTTCTTTCTTATTCGTCTAGTTGCTTATTTCTATGTAATGAAATGCTACAAACCCAAGATTACTTTTCACAAAATAAATATGAATAGCAAAGAATTTCAAAGCTAATATATATATATATATATATATATATATATATATATATATATATATATATATATATATATATATATATATATATATATATATATATATATATATATATATATATATATATATATATATATATATATATATATAGCGATTTTTGGGTGTAACGCAAAAAAAATGTCAAGCCGATCCATTTATTGGGCCATGTTCCCGGCGAATAGGTGTGACGTGCGTCGTGCGCCAGCTTTTGGCTTCACACCAAAACTCCAGCAGGCTTTCGAGGGTAGCTGCAGTACAAGGGGAGCGCTCGGGGGCTGCAGACCTCTCCGCAACCCTTGCGAGTCGATCAATGTGCCTGTCCTCCTATCACTCGTTTGCAATTTCACAAACCTTCACGGGATATTAATAGTTCCAATCCAGACAAAGAATTAATCTGTTTAGGCACACTAAACATTATTTCGCTCGTCTTACACGAGGTAGGTACTTATATTATACACTATTAGCTGGTTATATTGTTCATTTCATTATTTAGCGCTTGTTTGTTGTATATAGGTACCTTAATTTGTCAAAAAAACTAATTCTTATACAACAAGAACCGTCAATACCTTGTATGCAATAGTTTTTTTTTTGTTTCCTTACATCATACGATTAGTATTAAAATTTTACGTTACGTAAATCGGTAAATTTTACGTTACGGTGCGGTGACACTTTTAACCCTATAATTTAGTCAAAAATATTGCCAGATAAATCTAGTGATCTAAAGAG
The DNA here is from genome assembly GCA_964058915.1 of Tetropium fuscum. Taxonomy (NCBI): domain Eukaryota; kingdom Metazoa; phylum Arthropoda; class Insecta; order Coleoptera; family Cerambycidae; genus Tetropium; species Tetropium fuscum. Next base: position 11,378 of record CAXKVY010009869.1, read on the forward strand.
TGGATTTGAAAAATATATCCTTATTATTATACCATTCTGCTATGGCGACGTATTTTGATCGATAATATTTTTAGGGCTTTTAAAAAATATTGCTCGCAATTTTCTTTGTCGTAAATGTAGAAACTACGTATATAAATATGATAGGTATTAATTTTCAGTTACGTTACACCTATATTATTTTCTGATCGTCTTATTAGAACATTCCGAAGGAAAATCTATTGAGACTATTTAGCAATAAACTCAACTTGGGAATAGTATCCTAATTTGTCGATCACCTCTTAAAATACCAATTTTAACTTATAGGTTCTTCCTAGGTAGAACTCAATATCTTAAATTGCAAATAATTAGATTTAAAATGTTTATGCTAACGGGGCTCCACACACCTCTTGAAAACTCTGCTCAAAAAGTTTGTAACGTCCATGCGTCGCAATACGGATATAATCTGCGGTTTTACTGACTATCATTGCTATCCGAAATATTCATATAGGGTTTCCCTTGTAATTGAGCCCTGGTTTATCCACGTGTATTTTCAGCAATGGAAGAAGTATTAACCGAAGGAAAGAATTTCAAGTTAGTAGACGATTTAGAGCTTCCGGACATCATAGAGTTTCTCGGTAATTTCTTACCAGATTCTATTAAGGTAGGTGCGTTAACATCCTTAAAAGGTACAGAAAATTTAAATATTATAATAGTGCAGTATTCCATACTTTTATTGTTTGAACATATGCTCGTATAATTAATATCACTATGCGAATATGGAAATAACAGCGTATGAAACACTTTTCACATTGCATGTTTTAAAAAAGTTATTCGTTTTCATGTTATTTTAATAGTGGCGTGCAATGTGCGTGCGCCAAATGCATGTAGGTACTGTCGATTTTCAACTCTGTATGTTAAAGTTTATTATTTGAGAAAATCAAAAAGTAATAAATATTATTCGAGTTAATTTTTTTTTAACAGAAGTATTTACCTATATGTATTTGTATATAATATGTAATATAATTCTATAAGTAAATCGTATTTTTTAATCTAACTAAATTTAGAACTAAAATTTGCTTACTTCTTTCCTCACATACTTTCTAAAAAAAAATCAATATATCTTTAGTATATAATAAAATATGGAATTTTATTTTCAGTTTCATCAAACTTTGAAGACTTATTTGAAGGATCGAGTGTGGGACTTTCATTTTTACGTTTCAAAAACGTGGCCAGAACAGCCTGTGATACTACATTTCCCCGGAATGACCAGAACAGTAAGATATCATATATATGAATTATTCAGTGTGCCTACTAGTTTCATTATAGTATATATAATCACTATTGGCATATTTTTGACGTTGACCTAATTTGTATTCGTTCTCTAATTATTAGGTTGCATCGAAAAAGATAAATGTCAAAATACTAAATAAACATCAATATCTATTTTTTATTTAGATAATAACTTTACTATATTCTGAGATATTACCAGATAATTATAATACATCGTTGAATGAAGGGCTTGTACGCTTGTACACCATAGAAAAAGGATATAGGTGTACACTCAACGAATTATATATACCCACATGTTTATACTGGAAAGTCGCGTGTGTCGATGGCAATTCGGCAATTCTCGGTAAAAATGCAGATTGTGTTGCAATGATGCAATGTTTCTGCTTTTCACTGCATTTGGTTCGATAATATATTTTGAAAGTCAACATAGTAGGTTTAGAAATACTTTTAATAATGTTTCATGTATTATACCTACTTATTATAGGTATCTATTGATATTAACAATAGCATCTCGAATACTTTTACAGAAATGTTACTCGAGCAAATTTACACCCCACGGTAAAAGTAATTCTGTAGCATCTATCAATGAAAAGGAAGAAAATAACCGTGGCCTCAATACAACTGACAAAAGCGGACGATAATAACCGATGTAGGTACTTATCCTCCCCAAAATTGGATTTTGACGTCATTCTGGGCGAAAAATAAGTATTTTGTTTGTATAATGTGAAGACGTGATTGTATTTAAATAAATATAACAATTCCATGTTCGTGGAGGGTGGAGCCATATTATTAATCTTTTTCATATTTTTCTATTTCCTCCTTTCTTCTCGTTCTTATTGGCTTTAAACTTTGCTTATAATTTATAATCATAAGTACGAGGAATTTATATTAGGGTCGGTCGAAAAAGCTATTTGTTATTTTACTTGAATTTTCAAAAATAATATCGCAAAAATGTCGTGAAGAATTCCAGTACCCTATGGTACTGGAATAATTGGAAGCTGATGTGTTTTTTTGTATTTTTGAAGAATACTTGACCGTGTCCCAAGGACTGCAACATGTTTTTTTTTTGAAAATTAAGTCGGTAATAAAAGTTAGGTTAATAGTGTTCTTGTTACACAAAAAAAAATGACTGATATGTCTCAATTTTGAGCCGCCCCATATCCTTTAAAATTGCATAAGCCTGTTAATGTAAATTTGGTTTGATATTAGGTTTCGCTTGATTAAAATGCACAATGATTAAGCTCTCGGCTCAATCGAATGTTTTGAGACACAATCAACTTATTTTAACTCGTATAATTGATTGTCAGAATTATTTGCGCATCCTAGAACTCATCGCGAGGATGTGACTGCATATCGAGTACCGACCGCCCATAACACTATTAACCCAGAGTATTGCCCCTTAAAATCAAATTTTGGAAGCTTCTTTTGTGCATCCAATTGCTCTGATGTAACCATCCCTTGCAATATCTCCACAAACACTTTCTGAAGAATCTGTAATCATATTCACGTTCACACATCTCTCTAGTGCTTGTGTGTAGCACGGGAAACTATTAAACAGTGGAATTTGTGATTATTTTATTAATAATCTCTAATATTATGATTTCTTCATCTGTAAGGGACATAGTAAGGGGTGGTTCTGTGATTTGCAGTCATTCCATTTGATCATGTCCACATAATCCGAGGCGTCATCGTCACCCTCAACTCTCTCATTTCGTGTTTTTAAAATTCTTCTTAAAGCAATTTCTCTTATGTGTCTTATTACGTCAGTGAGCATTGATTAAAGCAAATTTTCGGGATGCGCAAAGTATGCGTCGTTTGTTAGTATTTTATCAATGATTTCCTTGACATTGTCAGGAAAGGTCCTCGATAATGCTATAAGGTTCCAAAAATGTCAAACCCCGTAGTAACAGTGAGGCTGAGTTTTGATTTTTAACCAAACAGGAGCGTATACTATCACAATAACCCGTGGAGATGTATAGACGCAATAATCTGTTCGAGTCGTTCACCACGAAGCATGACCTAATTTTCCTGGATTATTTTTGGCCAGTTTTGTAGGGCAGTGGCCATCTCTAATAGCACAGCAGATTTGATAGAGATATCGCTGATCTGTACTTAGGTCCAAGTCTTTCAATTTTGGTAACGCAACATTTTTTATTTTGAACTCAACCACGTTACGTTTCTGACATTCTCCCAAAAGTGACGCAATTGGCCTTGAGGAAGATTTTAGTCCCGTAGTTTTACCATCCAAATCTTGTATCAAATGTTTCAGTGGAAGTTCGTTAGCATGCAGTAGACATAATAATCCATTGAAGAGGTTTTACCTATTTCCATCAAACGAATTGCTCCTGCTTTATAACCCGCATTCACATTGGTACTATAAAATCCAATGACTTTCAAATTATATTGATTTCATTCAGTTTGAAGGTCTACTGACTTATTTTCTAAATAGGACATTATATTGTTGGCGATATTAGCTGCATTCGCAGGGGGTGTTAGCGATATGACCAAAATAATCACTTGCTCAGTCTTTAATTAATGCCATATGTACCAATACTTATTTAATACAACACAATAAGCTCATCGTCTTATTTATATTTATACTACATTCTCCCACCCACTGATGATGTAATGCTCGATCCTAGCTCATATACATTTGTGACAATTAGATCCCAACAACTATGGGGCGCGCTGAAAAAAATTAAATTAAGATTTACAAAAAAATTAATTTTGCAATCTATCCTATTAATCTATCTAAGATATTCGGCAAGTTATCTGACAATAAATGTATCATGAAAGTCCATTGACGCATCCTCGTAATTCTTAGCTTATACCTACTATGTTTATAACTACAGGAACATGAGTATGACTTAACTTAATTAGCACTAAAAAAAAGTTTATACTTGTGTTGAAAATTACTCTTGAGTCTGCGCATTTCGTCAGTATCGTCTAGTAGATTCACTGGAAGGTGGTTTGGATGTACAGGGTAAGTCTCTTAAGATTGACACCCCCCTTATCTCACTTATCCTTTGCCGATTTAACTCATTCAAAAAAGGAGTGGACACGGTTTTTGATGAATTTTTATAATCTGAGCACGGATATTAAAAATCTCGTAAGATATACAGGGTGGAAAATAAAACATGATTTTTTTAAATGGAACACCCCATATATTTTTATACCAAAATAATGTCCTTAATTTACTGAATAAAAAAAATATCTAATTGTTATATAATCACTCCACCTGTTCGTGAGATATTACTAAAAACTTATCACATTACTGGTGTCAATTATAAAACAAAAAACATATCAAGATACCTCTGGAAACAATGCCATTTATTGAGATAATAAATAAATAATATGTAGGTGACAATAACAGTAACGAGTAATAACAATAAACAACATAAGCCTAATAAAAATAAATAAAGGTCAATACTAATACAGTAACACAATTAGGAGTACCACATTTTTATTTATTTACACGTAACGTAATACAATATTTTCCACGTAACCACCACCATTCTGAATACACATTTGGCATCGCTTTATAAAATTGCTTCTCACCCTTTGAAATATATCACCATTTTGGTTTAATTCCTCAATTTTTACACGTATGCATTCTTTTAACTCATTCATATTATTAAAAACCCCAGTTTCGTATATATCTTGTTTTATCGTACCCCAGAGAAAAAAATCCATAGGTATTAAGTCCGGACTTTTAGCGGGCCAATGTATAACACCGTGCCTTCCTATCCAAATAGGATATTTTCTGTTTAGGTATTCGGTGACGTTCCTTGTAGAGTGTGGTGGTGCTCCATCCTGCTGCCAAATAACAGATCTGTTGTCCACTAAATTAATATTATCTAAATAATTTTCAACGGGATGTTGAAGAATATCCGCATAACGTTGTGCATTTAAGGGCCCATATATAAATACAGGACCTACAATAGCATCCTTGTGGATGCCACACCACACGTTTACAGTTTGGTATCCTTGTTTTTTATTTTTTACAATATGTGGATTTTCCGCTGCCCAGTAATGTGCATTTTTTCTGTTAAAAATTCCCGCAGTAGAAAAACTGCTTTCGTCAGTCCAAAAGACATGACTTAGAAACTCATCATCTTCCTCTATTCTGTCAAGTATGTCTCTGCAGAAGGTTAACCTGTCTTGCAGGTTGTTGTCGTCTAAATATTGAACGGGCAAAATAGTTTAAAATTATGGCGATGTAATATTTTTATCACACTTCTTTGTGATATATCCAATTCTATTGCTGCGGCATAGGATGATTTGGATGAATTTTCAGCAAAATATAATAACGCGTTGAGTTCTGTGTCTTCTCCTGTTTCTGTTCTTCGCCTTTCCCTTTTCTTGTCTCTCAGATTCGGTATTCCTAAACTTTGCATAAATGTTTTTAAAATTATTTTTGGAAGGAGGTAGCCTTTCTCGAAATAACCTAACATACTCCCTCCGAGCAAGAGACTTATTCTTGTTGCACTGAATATAAATTTCAAGTAACTCTTTTCGCCCTTCCAAAGAATATACCATTTTCAAAATAACTTGCTTCTTTACGAACACTACGTATTTTTTACGCTAATATCTAAGATAGTGAACTACTATCTCACAAAAAACTGGATGACATCTGTCAACAAATAAACAATGCAAATATGCATTGTTTCCAGAGGTATCTTGATGTTCTTATTTTATAATTGACACCCGTAATGTGATAAGTTTTTAGTAATATCCCACGAACAGGTTTAGTGATTTTATAACAATTCCACATTTTTGGATTCAGAAAAATAAGGACATTATTTTGGTCTAAAAATATACGGGGTGTTCCATTTAAAAAAATCATGTTTTAATTTCCACCCTGTATATTTTACGAGATTTTTAATATCTGTTCACAGATTATAAAAATTCATCAAAAACCGTGTCTACTCCTTTTTTGAATGAGTTAAATCGGCAAAGGATAAGGGGGGTGTCAATCTTAAAGAGACTTACCCGGTACAATAAGCCTGTCCTGATATTTCTCAAAGTGTAGCGCATTGAGATTTGTTCCATAACTGTAGGAATATTTAGGTCTCGATGGATCATCTGGTTAGTAACATACGTAAGACCTTGGACTGGTACCTTTGAAGAATCTCGATATTTTAGTTACTAGCCGTTCCCCACAGCTCGATTCCGTAGGTCCACGTTGGTTTCATGATGACTTTGTACAGTAGGCAGTTGTGATGATCGTCCTATTAGTCACTACATTTTTCTAGTGTTAGGCCAAGTTGTTTCCTTTTTGTCCATATGTGCTTTTCTCATGTAAGTTTTCGTTCGAGATGTATTCCGAGATATTTAACGCCTTCTGTTTAGGGTAGTTGTAGTAACTCTGGTGGGCATGTTTGTCTGCACATGGTGAAGGTAATATGACTAGATTTTGCTTCAGTGGCTTTGATATGCCATCTCTTTAGCCGTTGTTCCAGTTTATCTAGAAGTGTTTGCAGACGATGTGAAGCCATTGTTGGATTGGTGTGAGATGCTAATATCGCTGTATCATCGGCAAAGGTTGCCATCATAGTGATCCTTGTTAGCGGTATGTCGGCTATGTAGAGTAGGTATAATATAGGCCGCAGTACGCTTCCTTGTGGAACGCCAGATTTGACCGGGACTAATGGTGAGTAGGTACCCATCTTGGTGTTTTACGAGAAAGTGTCTATTCGAGAGATATGACTTTAATACTTCATAGTAGCCTTGTGGTAATTTGCTTTCGATTTTATAAAGCAGATCAACGTGTCATACCTTATCAAAGGCATGTGATATATCGAGGAACGCTGTCGAGCAGTACCGTTTGGCTTTAAGGTCTGTGTTGATTTTATTCACTATTCTGTCTACCTTTTCGATTGCGGAATGTTGCTGTTTGAACCCAAATTGGTGGTCTGGTATTAAGTTGTCAATAATATGGGTGTCATTCGTTTTAGGAATAATTTCTAAAAAACCTGACTGATTGGTCGATACGATTTAACTTCTTCTGGAGGTTTTCCAGGTTTAACTATGACTTTAATTGGGGCAACTTGTTTCGGAAAAAAGTCGCATTATTATAGCATTATTATAGCATTATTATAGAATTAAATAATATAGTAATAAACTTACCTTTTGATACCTTTGATGATACCTTTTTGATGATACCTTTTTCTGTGAGTTCTTTCAATACACGCCCTGTTATTAAGTTCTAGCCAGGAGCTGTCTTTGCATTAAGATCTGTGTGAACAGTTGATTTAACTTCACTAAGTTTAAACTTAGTGATTGGTAGCTCTAGTAGAGTGTGGATATCTTCTTCTCCTTCTTTTGCAGAAATCTCAGCTGGTAGGGGGTAAAAACATGTATGAGGTGGTGGGCAAATTCATTGACCTTCTGTTGATTGTTCATTACATATTCCCCATCAGATTTGTGAATAGGTGGATTGACTGGTGGATGCTTGAACTTTCTAGTCGCCTTTCAAAGTGAGTAGTTGCTTCTGTAGGACTGAGAGTATTGTTTCGTAGATTATTTAGCATATCTTTGATTTCTCTACTTGCTGCATTTAGTCGTAGTTTGTCTGCCGGGGATCTGGAATTTTGTCAGCGTTTTTAATATCATTTCCTCTGCAATTTTTGTTTTAATTGCGGGTAGTTAATCATTTCCGTGTATTTTATCTGGTCTGACGTAGCCTGTCAGGCTGCTTCGAGTACGCCTCTGTTTATGTGCTCTGCTGCGCCTTTTACAGTTTTCATGAGATATATATCTTTGTCCACTGGGCTTATTCTGAAGATTTTACAATTAGACCTCTTGTTTGAAGAGGGAGGGAGGTCTTAGCCTGCCTATAACTTGAGTGCCAATTGTAACTATGACAGGGGTCTGAAGAGAGATCTAGAGAAGATTCGGCTGTAAGGTAGCTACTCGGTTATATTTTTTTTACGCAGAAGTCCACTAGTTCGGATATTTTATTCTATCAGTTGGCCAGTATATAGGTTCTTCAGAGGATATGTGATTCAGATTTTTGCCTCTATAGTTTTAAGAATTTGGCAACTAGGCAACTACTAAAAAATTTACCACTAAATATTGTAAATAATTTGTGGCTTCAACTTGATGGTGCGCTAGTACATTTTGCAGCACGCCATCGGCAATACTAAATGTGCAGTTTGAAGATATATAGATTGGTAGAGGAAGGCCAGTCTATTGTCTGGGCCACCCTGTATATACTATATTTTTGTATATACTGTATATACTTTTATATTTTATAATCTACTATTTATGCAAAATATAAAAAAAAATTCCTGTCTTATTTTTGACATATTTTTCAAATGATTTTGGTCATTATTTTAAAGTTAAAACAGATAAAGCTTAACAGTTAAATATAAGTACCTACACATGTATTTCAAATTCACCTTGTATAATATAAGAGGAATGAAACGAATTCCTCAAAAAACTCGATATCTAGACTTTAACACAGTTTTAGGTTTGGAGACACCCTGAATCTGGCGCGTGCTGGGACCTTACCAAGGGCCCGGGCAATTTTTTTTAGGGCCCTACAAAAGATATTATTAAATATTATTTGTGAGTATAACGGTTTAACGTTATATTATCTATTTATTGGCAATAAAAATAGATTGTACAAATTTAAAATTTATTCATATAACAAATATATAAAAACATAAAATATTCAACGAATACAACACTATTAATAACAAATTTAAAGTTTATTCATATAAAAAATATAATTAAAACATAAAATATTCGACGATTACAACAAAACTACAAAAATAAAAATATATTCTAGAATATGAAGAAATAAAAATATCACTTAGAAACTAAAATACGAGTAATTATATTACAAGGAAACAAGGTCACAAACAATAGATAATATCTATATCTGTAAATATCTGTAATTTTATTTCCGTGCTTTTTATACAGAGGTATAGGTTGTCTATTATTGTTTCAGGGCATATATCACTAGTGATTTTTCTCTCACAACACATCCAAAAAAGAGCTTCTAAATTGTCTTGTATAAGATAACTGCCCAGTCTTGTTTTCACAACTTTAATTTAGAAAACGAATGCTCACACGAAACTTGTGTTACTGCAATCGTTAAAAGATATTTATATACTGTAAAAAGTTGCTTAAATTCAGCGGTATATAGATTATAGTTATATAAAATTTGTAGCACACATGATAAATAAATATTGCATTTTCCTTTGTCAGAACAGCGTTTGCTTGTTGTGACAGAGTCTGAAGAAGATGCAAAAGAATCTTCTATGTCTAAATTGTAGGCATCTGCGTCATCATATTCATCATCAACAACAACTCAGTCAACATACAGATCTTCAAAATCTCTTTAATATCTGGGGCCACAATTTGGCAAACATCATCACTCTTAAATCCTTTAATTTTTGTTTTTCAACGTCTGGAATGATTTCACAAATTTTGTTCAAGGCCTCTGTCGGTATATTTTCCCTAATTTGTGGGACTCTCCGAGGATCAAAGCATTCCAAATCACCATAAAATGATCCATGATTCGCAAATCTGCTATTCATGCTATTTATGATTTGATCCATGAATATTGTTAAACGAAAATGATCTTTTTTATCAGTATCTACATGATCATGGGAAGCTGTTTCACCTGGCATTGATTTCACAATCCTTATTCTCTTTTTTTGGCAAAGTAGCATCCAAAAAAATGTCCGAATTAGTTTTTTCCAATTGAAGGTTAATAGCAGCAACAAAATGTTTTGAAGGCTGCAATATATTTTTAAAATTTCGTTGTAATACTTTCAGGCCATTTAATGTGGTAGATCTGTTGCCAAGCTTGAACAAAATCTAAATTTTTTGATTGTAAGTAATGAGACACTGGAGTTGTAATTTTAAAAATGTCCAAATAATAAGTATGCCATCATAGGCAGCTAATAAAGCTGCCTATGATGGCATACTTAACTTTGACATCTTAGTATAACCCTATCTATAACTGTAAAAAATATTGGGTGGGTGATTTAAATAGGCAATTATATAAACTTTGATACTAAGTCATCCAATTTCCCAAACATTCCATATTTTGTGGGGGACCTTAAAAACAAAAAAATAAGACCAGTGTGCCATCATAGGCAGCATTTAAGGTGTGCCCTATGATGGCACACCTTAAATTTTCAAATTATTTTGAGGTATATTTATTTTTCAAATAATGTTAGGTGGTTAATAACATACATTATTAAGGGAGAAAACAGCTTACATAAAAAAAAATTTTAAAAATGAAAACTAAAACTGAAATGAAAAAATTAATCAAATGAAAACTATTGACAAAGTTCACAGATAAATTGTTTTACTCATTTATTTAATTTTCATTTATTTATAAATTGTTTTACGCAGAGACCTGCGCACTCACAGTGACACCATAAACGGAACTTTTGGCATGAAATCCAAGCTTCTCTTGCTTTGGACCGGGAGTATAAGTCATTACAGTATAAACAACATGCATCACTTTCATCATCATCGAAGTCTTCTATCTCATCATTGTCACTTACATCTTCATTTTCTTCAAACAAAATATTCTTTTTTGCCTTTCTTGATAATTCTTCTCTTTCCTTTCTTGCCCTTTCTCCCGTTTCCTTTTTCAATTCCTCAATATCGGGCGTTGAATTT
>CAXKVY010009870.1:0-10191 GCA_964058915.1 Tetropium fuscum
AAGGCTACCTCCTTCCAAAAATAATTTTAAAAACATTTATGCAAAGTTTAGGAATACCGAATCTGAGAGACAAGAAAAGGGAAAGGCGAAGAACAGAAACAGGAGAAGACACAGAACTCAACGCGTTATTATATTTTGCTGAAAATTCATCCAAATCATCCTATGCCGCAGCAATAGAATTGGATATATCACAAAGAAGTGTGATAAAAATATTACATCGCCATAATTTTAAACTATTTTGCCCGTTCAATATTTAGACGACAACAACCTGCAAGACAGGTTAACCTTCTGCAGAGACATACTTGACAGAATAGAGGAAGATGATGAGTTTCTAAGTCATGTCTTTTGGACTGACGAAAGCAGTTTTTCTACTGCGGGAATTTTTAACAGAAAAAATGCACATTACTGGGCAGCGGAAAATCCACATATTGTAAAAAATAAAAAACAAGGATACCAAACTGTAAACGTGTGGTGTGGCATCCACAAGGATGCTATTGTAGGTCCTGTATTTATATATGGGCCCTTAAATGCACAACGTTATGCGGATATTCTTCAACATCCCGTTGAAAATTATTTAGATAATATTAATTTAGTGGACAACAGATCTGTTATTTGGCAGCAGGATGGAGCACCACCACACTCTACAAGGAACGTCACCGAATACCTAAACAGAAAATATCCTATTTGGATAGGAAGGCACGGTGTTATACATTGGCCCGCTAAAAGTCCGGACTTAATACCTATGGATTTTTTTCTCTGGGGTACGATAAAACAAGATATATACGAAACTGGGGTTTTTAATAATATGAATGAGTTAAAAGAATGCATACGTGTAAAAATTGAGGAATTAAACCAAAATGGTGATATATTTCAAAGGGTGAGAAGCAATTTTATAAAGCGATGCCAAATGTGTATTCAGAATGGTGGTGGTTACGTGGAAAATATTGTATTACGTTACGTGTAAATAAATAAAAATGTGGTACTCCTAATTGTGTTACTGTATTAGTATTGACCTTTATTTATTTTTATTAGGCTTATGTTGTTTATTGTTATTACTCGTTACTGTTATTGTCACCTACATATTATTTATTTATTATCTCAATAAATGGCATTGTTTCCAGAGGTATCTTGATATGTTTTTTGTTTTATAATTGACACCAGTAATGTGATAAGTTTTTAGTAATATCTCACGAACAGGTGGAGTGATTATATAACAATTAGATATTTTTTTTATTCAGTAAATTAAGGACATTATTTTGGTATAAAAATATATGGGGTGTTCCATTTAAAAAAATCATGTTTTATTTTCCACCCTGTATATCTTACGAGATTTTTAATATCCGTGCTCAGATTATAAAAATTCATCAAAAACCGTGTCCACTCCTTTTTTGAATGAGTTAAATCGGCAAAGGATAAGTGAGATAAGGGGGGTGTCAATCTTAAGAGACTTACCCTGTACATCCAAACCACCTTCCAGTGAATCTACTAGACGATACTGACGAAATGCGCAGACTCAAGAGTAATTTTCAACACAAGTATAAACTTTTTTTTAGTGCTAATTAAGTTAAGTCATACTCATGTTCCTGTAGTTATAAACATAGTAGGTATAAGCTAAGAATTACGAGGATGCGTCAATGGACTTTCATGATACATTTATTGTCAGATAACTTGCCGAATATCTTAGATAGATTAATAGGATAGATTGCAAAATTAATTTTTTTGTAAATCTTAATTTAATTTTTTTCAGCGCGCCCCATAGTTGTTGGGATCTAATTGTCACAAATGTATATGAGCTAGGATCGAGCATTACATCATCAGTGGGTGGGAGAATGTAGTATAAATATAAATAAGACGATGAGCTTATTGTGTTGTATTAAATAAGTATTGGTACATATGGCATTAATTAAAGACTGAGCAAGTGATTATTTTGGTCATATCGCTAACACCCCCTGCGAATGCAGCTAATATCGCCAACAATATAATGTCCTATTTAGAAAATAAGTCAGTAGACCTTCAAACTGAATGAAATCAATATAATTTGAAAGTCATTGGATTTTATAGTACCAATGTGAATGCGGGTTATAAAGCAGGAGCAATTCGTTTGATGGAAATAGGTAAAACCTCTTCAATGGATTATTATGTCTACTGCATGCTAACGAACTTCCACTGAAACATTTGATACAAGATTTGGATGGTAAAACTACGGGACTAAAATCTTCCTCAAGGCCAATTGCGTCACTTTTGGGAGAATGTCAGAAACGTAACGTGGTTGAGTTCAAAATAAAAAATGTTGCGTTACCAAAATTGAAAGACTTGGACCTAAGTACAGATCAGCGATATCTCTATCAAATCTGCTGTGCTATTAGAGATGGCCACTGCCCTACAAAACTGGCCAAAAATAATCCAGGAAAATTAGGTCATGCTTCGTGGTGAACGACTCGAACAGATTATTGCGTCTATACATCTCCACGGGTTATTGTGATAGTATACGCTCCTGTTTGGTTAAAAATCAAAACTCAGCCTCACTGTTACTACGGGGTTTGACATTTTTGGAACCTTATAGCATTATCGAGGACCTTTCCTGACAATGTCAAGGAAATCATTGATAAAATACTAACAAACGACGCATACTTTGCGCATCCCGAAAATTTGCTTTAATCAATGCTCACTGACGTAATAAGACACATAAGAGAAATTGCTTTAAGAAGAATTTTAAAAACACGAAATGAGAGAGTTGAGGGTGACGATGACGCCTCGGATTATGTGGACATGATCAAATGGAATGACTGCAAATCACAGAACCACCCCTTACTATGTCCCTTACAGATGAAGAAATCATAATATTAGAGATTATTAATAAAATAATCACAAATTCCACTGTTTAATAGTTTCCCGTGCTACACACAAGCACTAGAGAGATGTGTGAACGTGAATATGATTACAGATTCTTCAGAAAGTGTTTGTGGAGATATTGCAAGGGATGGTTACATCAGAGCAATTGGATGCACAAAAGAAGCTTCCAAAATTTGATTTTAAGGGGCAATACTCTGGGTTAATAGTGTTATGGGCGGTCGGTACTCGATATGCAGTCACATCCTCGCGATGAGTTCTAGGATGCGCAAATAATTCTGACAATCAATTATACGAGTTAAAATAAGTTGATTGTGTCTCAAAACATTCGATTGAGCCGAGAGCTTAATCATTGTGCATTTTAATCAAGCGAAACCTAATATCAAACCAAATTTACATTAACAGGCTTATGCAATTTTAAAGGATATGGGGCGGCTCAAAATTGAGACATATCAGTCATTTTTTTTTGTGTAACAAGAACACTATTAACCTAACTTTTATTACCGACTTAATTTTCAAAAAAAAAACATGTTGCAGTCCTTGGGACACGGTCAAGTATTCTTCAAAAATACAAAAAAACACATCAGCTTCCAATTATTCCAGTACCATAGGGTACTGGAATTCTTCACGACATTTTTGCGATATTATTTTTGAAAATTCAAGTAAAATAACAAATAGCTTTTTCGACCGACCCTAATATAAATTCCTCGTACTTATGATTATAAATTATAAGCAAAGTTTAAAGCCAATAAGAACGAGAAGAAAGGAGGAAATAGAAAAATATGAAAAAGATTAATAATATGGCTCCACCCTCCACGAACATGGAATTGTTATATTTATTTAAATACAATCACGTCTTCACATTATACAAACAAAATACTTATTTTTCGCCCAGAATGACGTCAAAATCCAATTTTGGGGAGGATAAGTACCTACATCGGTTATTATCGTCCGCTTTTGTCAGTTGTATTGAGGCCACGGTTATTTTCTTCCTTTTCATTGATAGATGCTACAGAATTACTTTTACCGTGGGGTGTAAATTTGCTCGAGTAACATTTCTGTAAAAGTATTCGAGATGCTATTGTTAATATCAATAGATACCTATAATAAGTAGGTATAATACATGAAACATTATTAAAAGTATTTCTAAACCTACTATGTTGACTTTCAAAATATATTATCGAACCAAATGCAGTGAAAAGCAGAAACATTGCATCATTGCAACACAATCTGCATTTTTACCGAGAATTGCCGAATTGCCATCGACACACGCGACTTTCCAGTATAAACATGTGGGTATATATAATTCGTTGAGTGTACACCTATATCCTTTTTCTATGGTGTACAAGCGTACAAGCCCTTCATTCAACGATGTATTATAATTATCTGGTAATATCTCAGAATATAGTAAAGTTATTATCTAAATAAAAAATAGATATTGATGTTTATTTAGTATTTTGACATTTATCTTTTTCGATGCAACCTAATAATTAGAGAACGAATACAAATTAGGTCAACGTCAAAAATATGCCAATAGTGATTATATATACTATAATGAAACTAGTAGGCACACTGAATAATTCATATATATGATATCTTACTGTTCTGGTCATTCCGGGGAAATGTAGTATCACAGGCTGTTCTGGCCACGTTTTTGAAACGTAAAAATGAAAGTCCCACACTCGATCCTTCAAATAAGTCTTCAAAGTTTGATGAAACTGAAAATAAAATTCCATATTTTATTATATACTAAAGATATATTGATTTTTTTTTAGAAAGTATGTGAGGAAAGAAGTAAGCAAATTTTAGTTCTAAATTTAGTTAGATTAAAAAATACGATTTACTTATAGAATTATATTACATATTATATACAAATACATATAGGTAAATACTTCTGTTAAAAAAAAATTAACTCGAATAATATTTATTACTTTTTGATTTTCTCAAATAATAAACTTTAACATACAGAGTTGAAAATCGACAGTACCTACATGCATTTGGCGCACGCACATTGCACGCCACTATTAAAATAACATGAAAACGAATAACTTTTTTAAAACATGCAATGTGAAAAGTGTTTCATACGCTGTTATTTCCATATTCGCATAGTGATATTAATTATACGAGCATATGTTCAAACAATAAAAGTATGGAATACTGCACTATTATAATATTTAAATTTTCTGTACCTTTTAAGGATGTTAACGCACCTACCTTAATAGAATCTGGTAAGAAATTACCGAGAAACTCTATGATGTCCGGAAGCTCTAAATCGTCTACTAACTTGAAATTCTTTCCTTCGGTTAATACTTCTTCCATTGCTGAAAATACACGTGGATAAACCAGGGCTCAATTACAAGGGAAACCCTATATGAATATTTCGGATAGCAATGATAGTCAGTAAAACCGCAGATTATATCCGTATTGCGACGCATGGACGTTACAAACTTTTTGAGCAGAGTTTTCAAGAGGTGTGTGGAGCCCCGTTAGCATAAACATTTTAAATCTAATTATTTGCAATTTAAGATATTGAGTTCTACCTAGGAAGAACCTATAAGTTAAAATTGGTATTTTAAGAGGTGATCGACAAATTAGGATACTATTCCCAAGTTGAGTTTATTGCTAAATAGTCTCAATAGATTTTCCTTCGGAATGTTCTAATAAGACGATCAGAAAATAATATAGGTGTAACGTAACTGAAAATTAATACCTATCATATTTATATACGTAGTTTCTACATTTACGACAAAGAAAATTGCGAGCAATATTTTTTAAAAGCCCTAAAAATATTATCGATCAAAATACGTCGCCATAGCAGAATGGTATAATAATAAGGATATATTTTTCAAATCCACTCTTTAGATCACTAGATTTATCTGGCAATATTTTTGACTAAATTATAGGGTTAAAAGTGTCACCGCACCGTAACGTAAAATTTACCGATTTACGTAACGTAAAATTTTAATACTAATCGTATGATGTAAGGAAACAAAAAAAAAACTATTGCATACAAGGTATTGACGGTTCTTGTTGTATAAGAATTAGTTTTTTTGACAAATTAAGGTACCTATATACAACAAACAAGCGCTAAATAATGAAATGAACAATATAACCAGCTAATAGTGTATAATATAAGTACCTACCTCGTGTAAGACGAGCGAAATAATGTTTAGTGTGCCTAAACAGATTAATTCTTTGTCTGGATTGGAACTATTAATATCCCGTGAAGGTTTGTGAAATTGCAAACGAGTGATAGGAGGACAGGCACATTGATCGACTCGCAAGGGTTGCGGAGAGGTCTGCAGCCCCCGAGCGCTCCCCTTGTACTGCAGCTACCCTCGAAAGCCTGCTGGAGTTTTGGTGTGAAGCCAAAAGCTGGCGCACGACGCACGTCACACCTATTCGCCGGGAACATGGCCCAATAAATGGATCGGCTTGACATTTTTTTTGCGTTACACCCAAAAATCGCTATATATATATATATATATATATATATATATATATATATATATATATATATATATATATATATATATATATATATATATATATATATATATATATATATATATATATATATATATATATATATATATATATATTAGCTTTGAAATTCTTTGCTATTCATATTTATTTTGTGAAAAGTAATCTTGGGTTTGTAGCATTTCATTACATAGAAATAAGCAACTAGACGAATAAGAAAGAAAACACACTTACCAGTACTATATCTGGACACACATACGGAAATGAATCATTATGCATATGAAAACGAACTACTTAGAAGTTGTACAAGTTCTTTCACCTTTCTTGAGGATCTTCAGAGCAGTATACGATTTATTTCATTGATATTTATATCAATGAAATAAATCGTATACTGCTCTGAAGATCCTCAAGAAAGGTGAAAGAACTTGTACAACTTCTAAGTAGTTCGTTTTCATATGCATAATGATTCATTTCCGTATGTGTGTCCAGATATAGTACTGGTAAGTGTGTTTTCTTTCTTATTCGTCTAGTTGCTTATTTCTATGTAATGAAATGCTACAAACCCAAGATTACTTTTCACAATATATATATATATATATATATATATATATATATATATATATATATATATATATATATATATATATATATATATATATATATATATATATATATATATATATATATATATACATATATATATATATATATATATATATATATATATATATATATATATATATATATATATATATATATATATATATATATATATATATATATATATATATATATATATATATATATTATATATATACATATATATATATATATATATATATATATATATATATATATATATATATATATATATATATATATAAATATATATATATATATATATATATATATATATATATATATATATATATATATATATATATATAAATATATATATATATATATATATATATATATATATATATATATATATATATATATATATATATATATATATATATATATATATATATAAATATATATATATATATATATATATATATATATATATATATATATATATATATATATATATATATATATATATATATATATATATATATATAAATATATATATATATATATATATATATATATATATATATATATATATATATATATATATATATATATATATATATATATATATATATATATATATATATATATATATATATATATATAATATATATATATATATATATATATATATATATATATATATATATATATATATATATATATATATATATATATATATATAATATATATATATATATATATATATATATATATATATATATATATATATATATATATATATATATATATATATATATATATATAAACTGATGTCATCAAACGTTTATAGTCAAGCGCGCCCCGTAAACAATTTTCCAATACCAGTAAACCGTCAGAACATGACTCAGGTATTCCTGCCAAAACGAGAATTTAAAAACTGATTTCCAACACTACATTATTCAGTAATCAGTATTACGTAAGCATCCCCATTTGGTAGCGCCTATTAAGCTGACCACCGACCGACGCCAATATTCTAGGCTGAAGATGTGACCTCGGTGCGAGGGGGCCGAGCAGTACCATCGCTTTTTACCCCTAATATCTATGTAGGCCGAGACCGCCTCGTAAGGGGTAGGACGCGCATTTCACGTGAACCTCCCCACGAATGTGATCAGTGTCACGTGAAGTTACGCAGCCTCCCCCAGTCCTGGCTGATGGGCCCCACTGGCAGAGCCTTGCTTCTGGCGCTCTTGACTTCCTTCGCCGGTGAGTATTACTCCCGGGGGTGTCGTGTCGGGTGTTTGAGGGATCCTTCCTGCCCCTCGCGGGACTTGCTAGAGCCCGGCTGGGCGGCATTCAGGTTTCAGGTTGGTATGAGAGTATAAGCATTGTAGCTCAGGATGACGGAGCTCGCGAGATGAACAGCCATCAACTCGCTGGCTCCGTCAGATAAGGTAAGGGTTTGTGGTTTGGCAAGGCAGTCGGCCTCGCCGTCCACTGGATTGGTCTGTTTTAGTGTCTTCTAGATCCTATTCCGTTTTGCTCCACCTACTGCTGTCCGAAGCCCTATGTTTTCCGCTGCTTGGATCCTCTTGAGGTGCATCTTTGCTGCGTATCCCCATGCGGTGGATGCGTAGATCAGCTGGGGGCGTAAGACGGCCTTGATGACGGTCACCTTATTCTTCAGGCTCAGTCTCTTGTCGCCGGCTAACATTGGGTACAGCAGGGCTTGGGTGAACTTGTCTTTTTCGTAGTGGCATCTATATGGTTCTTCCATGTCAGGAATACGCCAAGGTACTTGACGTTGTTCTCCCACTGTATGTGGACGTCGTTCATGGCAACGTATACTGTTGGTCTCTGCTTGTGAACCCTCCGGAACAGCACTGCGTGGCTCTTCGCGTTGATTTCAACATTCCATCCGTTGCACCAGTCCTCGAGAAGCGAAGCGGCTTCCTGCAGGTAGCGGATGGGGCACTCCTGCGTCTAGGCGTCTGTCAGTTGGCAGCTCTTCTATTTTGGCTCGGATGGTTCGGCCTCAGGAGGAGAGATACCGGCATTGAGGAGAGATACCGGAAAACCGGTATCTCTTGATAACCAATCCGTCGTGTCATACTCTGTCGAAGGCTTTGGCGATGATGTCCAGGAGGATTACCCCTGTGACCTTTCTTCGGTTGAATCGCTCGGTGACGTACTCCGCTAGCCGCAGTACCTGGAGCTCCGTGGAATGTCCTCTTCTGAATGCGAACTCCTCCTCTGGGATGGCTTCTAGCCCTTCTGATTTCATCACCGCCGACAGACCCGTTAAGCCAAAGTGACAAAGTGAAACCCGCCAAGAAGAAGTGTGTTGTGTAACCGTGAACCGTAGAGAAGAGAGAAGAACCGTAAAAAAAGGATCAACGGGTATCGCATTTATCCCAACATTGACACGAGTGAGGAGTCTTATTATTGGAGCTTTATTATTGAGAAATAGGTGATAAAACTACAGAAAAAGAGATTTTCAGAATGTTTAAATTTCGTGCAAGTTTATGATGGCACCATATTATCTATTATTAATGAAATGATTTGTTTCGATTTTGCAGATATCATATACGTTTAGGTCAGACTTATATTTTCGTCTGCAGGAAGAAAAAATTGTACGTAGGAAAAGTTGCGACTAAATCATTAACACTAATTAAGGATTTCAAGAATAATCTGCTAGTTTATAGAGATTTTTTTAATATGTCAAGACTCCAAAACACTTCAACAATAAGTTGCTGAATCATACAAATCAGTGGCGCAGCCAAGGGACAGAAGAGCTACCCCCACTGCTACTCAGCAACCAAAAAATCATGCTAGTTTTTTGCGCCTTCATAAGTTAGCAATTTTTTTTTATTTCATTATTTGTAGATCTAGCCACTACAGGTACAAGATTATTTGACGCCACTCGATTTTCGTTGCTACTGCAACGAAAATAAAATTTGACTGGGAGACTCGGCCCCTCCAAGAATACTGAGACCTACATATGTTTGATTTATTGTTATATCGATTACCATATGTTATAACAAGTATTATGTTGTGCTATTATATATGTGTGTCTGATGTTAGTGAATAATTGCATACCTACATTCCTATTATGGCTCATTTATTATTCTCCTAATTTAATCTACAAACAGGCGAACAATAAAAATGTGATTAAATACTTAAGGTGTCATAAACATAATATAATAGGTAAATAAAAATGATAGGAAAGGTATCGGCTAATTATAAATATGTACCTATATGACATATTTACCAGCGGGT
>CAXKVY010009872.1:0-24841 GCA_964058915.1 Tetropium fuscum
GTATGCACACATTTATTGATACAAACAAAATTTAATTTATTTTCAATAAAATGTAAATCATACAAAAAAACTATTTGTACAAAATATACATTTTACTTATTTACGTATTATAATATTTGTCTACAGGTCAGTATAGTGTTGTACTTTTGCGTGAGAAACAATTAACGCCGATGCTCTAGGGAGGCCTATTGTTCACAGGAAATCGTTGAATCAAGTTGAAATAGTGACAGCAGTTACTTTATTTCCAGAATATTGGTTGTCGTTTCTAGACTTCTTAGAAACTACCTTCTTACCAGAAGGGCCTATCCTGCAAGAGGAAGTGCAACCACATAACGTGAAGCCCAAACAGCAAGAGATAGATATAGCTGATTTGCATTTTGCGGTCACAGGAAGACGAATATCTACTCAAACTTTCAGGGGCAGACTTTATGCGGCTCAACTACACTCTAGAGTTAGAGCTGTGAGGCCCCAGTTAACACGTGCGCGCCAGATTACATTTTGCTCGAAATTATATGGATTGGAACATGAATCAATGGAGCCATGTTCTCTTTATAGATGAATCTAGATTTAGACTGAGCCACAACGGTGCACGTATACGAGAATGCAGACGCAGAAGTGAGCGATACTTAACTGTTAGAGAAACTGTTCATTTTGGAAGGAACTCTATTATGGTCTGGAGAGCAGAAGAAAAACAATTTTTTCCCAATTTTAGAGGACTGTAACCTGGAGGGGAAGGGCTTTTGGAAAACAATTTGTATGAAGGACCCACCTTAATTCAACCCCTTGAAATTTTCGCATCAATTTAGAAGGGCATGCTTGTATTCTATGCTATTGTATTCTATAACATTTAACATTACTTACTGCGTTTTGGTCACTTGGGTATATTCCTGCCCAAGATAGTGTCCCCCATCATCTGGTGCTGCAGCGGCCGCAGCTGCAGCTTTGCTATATAATGCAAAATGCTCCGCTCTTGCTTTTTGAACTTCAGGCGTATCGACGGGTACACCATCCTTAATAATAGGAACATGAACATTGTCATATCCAGACGAGGCATATCCTTGGAAACTTGAGCTGTCAGGGGCTGGATAACTACCCGATCTGAACGCACTACCGTGGATAACAGGACCGTTTTGCACAAAAGTCGCACCGGTTACACTACCAGGAACATATAATCTGCTATGCGCGGTTTCGCCGTATCCATTTGTATCGTATATCTGATTGTTTGCATATTCTGCAGTGGCTACAGCCAAAACACACACTGTGAGGAAATGAAGATTCATTTTTTTTAGTTTTTAAAAGTTTAGAAGAATAGTTAGTTATCAACCTCCAGGGTGGTGATACCTAGGACTGTTGCTACTATTCTGCATCGGCTATTTTCAATGCGAGTTTATTTATAGTTACCGAAAATGTAATATATTAATTATGTCGTTTTTGAAGCGTGGTAACAATGAAATCGTACACGCCATTTACTGTTGCATTGAAAGAGGACGGGCATTGCTACATAATATGGTTGGTTAATTGTTGAAAACTATGTGAATATATTAGCAGGTGTTTAATACTGTACGTGGTGATTTACATTAAATATACAATACATTGTAACGTAATTTATTATTCTCAATATTTTATTATTTAAGAAAATTATTTTTTTGGGGTATTTTTACACTCGAATTTTAAGTGAGCCACCCTAAATATAGACCAACTTTACAAAGCTGTAACTATTTATTTATAAATGGATTTCGAAGATTTTCGAATTGTTTAAATAGCGGTTTGAGATTATTTAATTTCTTCACACGCACCCTATGATGTGGTGATATGGACTGTATGGCTTTTGTCACCTTTTCAATCTATGCTCTCGGTTTTGTCGATCGGTTGTAACAAAAAAATTGTTTACAATACCTGCCTGGTGCGGCCTCGCATTGTTGCGATTTTTGGGGAGCATGGTGTCACACGTATGGTATGGCCTGCATTATCGCCAGATCTTAACCCTATTGAGCAGGTGTGGGACGCTCTCCAACGAAGAATTTTCCTCGTCCTCATCCTGATGCTGCCAATCATCCTCATCCTCATGAATCGTCCTCATGCTGCCAATCACTCATCTATTTAGCCATTGCCCTTCAAGAAGATTGGATTTCTTCCCGGCGACCTTATTAACAGAATTTTTGGGAGTATGTCAAGACGATGTCAAGCTTTAATATGGGCTCGAGGAGGAGCGCCGCATTGACTTAGGTACTAGGCAAATGACAAGGCAGAAGATGCGTCGAATGAGGTTCGCTCGACCCCTTTCGGTTCGCGTTCGCTCGACCCCGTTCCCTATTTAAATTCTTGACTTACGGATCCAGCAACCCCTAAGTCAAGAATTTAAATAGGGAGAGGGGGTGGAGCGAACCCTAATTTGACGCGACTTTCAATTCTCTATGCGAGGGGGTTGTTGATGTGCCAATGTCTAGTTTGACATCAAAAGTTGTCCCCCAAAAATCAAGACTCGACCTTTTCGAGTGTTTTTTCAAGAAACTAAGTGTCTCAAAGCAGACGTGTTTCCTTTTCAATAGCCTACCCTGTATATTTAACATCTGAGATGGTACTCACAAATTAATTATTTAATAATGAAACTGCAATTTCTCAGTTGCGTGTTTTTTCAGAAAATGTTTTTTTAAAAATATAATGCTATCCAAGAATTATAGATACTCAAATGATCTGTTATACACAGAAGCTGTTCTTTGAGTTTGAGTTTAAAATCTCGGGTCTGCGGCTTCTTAATTCTGACGTTCGCGATCCTCTCAGCTCATACCCTTCAGGCCAATCGGTTCAATAGTTTTACAACTAAACGTTTCACACAAATGTTCCTTTGAAACGTTGAAAATTAATATTTATATATACAGAAGTGAGCTTGCTTTGTAGTTATGTCCTAATTTCACGAAATATTTTATTAATATTATGGCTCGAATCCTTAAAGTTAATATATCTAAAACTGCATTATTAAAATTGCTCGTATATGTACGCAATATCTTTATTTTTATTGCGGCTGTTGTAAAATTTATTTTTATGCCGCGATATGAGTGTATTTATTCTACCTATCCGCCTCTCCGGAGTCCGCAATATATTTTTTAAATTACCTACTTACTGTATTTTTACTGCGCTTGCTACATAATTTATTCTACAGATCTCCCAAGCTATACCTAATGGGTGTAGCTTATAATTGTATGAATAATAAATTAATCACATTCAATTTGGAGAGTTAACAGAATCGACTAGAGCATTGAATTATTTAATGTGCGCGTAGAATATTATGCACTTTCATGTGTGTCGGTTTAATAATAGAGCTTATCATCCAACGTTTCTGATATATTTTTAAAGAATTAGCATAAAATATTGCTTTCAGCTTTTTATTGAGTGGTGCTTCTTTAAAGCTTGATAACTAAACTTCGCAAACATCTTCCAAACAGGTGTGTTGCTTTTATAATCATGTAAATAAATGGAATTTTGAAAATATCTATTTCAGCTCCTGTGATTTTATTGACCCGTTTCTACCTCAAAGTGTTTCAGATGTTATTTACGACATATAGTCTATATAGTACATATTGTCCTGTGAGCTAGGTGTCTGTGAGCTAGGTGACCGACTACGTTTTTATATTCTATAAACCCCTTTCTCACCCTCATTTTTAGACTAATATTTAATTTGTGAAAACATGTCAATTAAGCCTCGACTGTGGGTTCTAGTAAGTTTTTTGAGTGGCTGGTCATGAATCCGATGTCATTCTTCCCGAAGATTCATGCCACGGCCGGGAAAACGGGGAATAAATCTATTATGGAAATTGACTACTCTATTCCTTTAACATTTATAATTAGAACGAGTTTTAGTTGCGGCACATTTATGTTATGGTATTCTAACCTTTTTCATAGAACATTATTGGTGTAAGCTCATCTAGTTAGCCACTCTTTAGTCCCTATTCTTTCGTTTCTATCGTTTTCTATGATTAGCACGTTTAAGCTAGCTGACAGATTTATGGCACGTGACCTTATTTTCGAGGCTATCGTCTTGGTGGCGTGGTATAAGGCCATTTTCTTCCTTTCCTTGTTTGCCGAGCAGAGTGTAGTGGTGCTACTTATATTTCAAGTTTATCAAAGTGCTTTCTTACAAAATTGTTATCTCTTTCTTTCTTACGTTGTTATTTTCATAGTAGTGTGGGATTTATTAAGAATATCACTGTGGTGTGTTGTGGTTTATTAACCCGCACATAATCGACTGTAGGTCGGATTAAACAACTTGAAATGAGGTAATAAGCGAATTTTTTTTGTTACCACGAGGCCATTTTCTATTTCGCCTTTTCTATGTTCTCTAGAGCTATGCTCTCATTGCGTTAAATTCTTAGTGTTACAATGTTTTATTTTATAAAAGTTATATGTTTCCATGTATAATACCACATTTGGGGATGTTTTAGGGATATTGTTGGGATTTCATTCTATATTGCTGTTAAAATTTATATATATATATATATATTTAAATTTATATGCAGTTTAACTTATATGTGATTTAATTTTTGTGCAACGTCGCTCTTATACAATTTTGGTCGATAAATTATTAAATTAAAAATGCATATCGTGCCTGTTTCTATTTTTCTTTCATCAGAATTACAGAAAGTGCCGAGAGTATGTTCGATACCCAATATAGTTGGGAACCATCTGACTTGGTTGCGCACGTTCAGTGGCGTCTACAGGTAATTAGTGACCTCGGTATCCACCGAACTTACTAATTTTAATATCTTTTTTTATTAAACTGAGCCGCTTAGGCAAACTTTTATTGCCCACTTTTAATCGCCGTTGAATATACTCTGGAAGGTTAATAACGCGATTTGCGTTTTCTACGTAATCAAGGTTACCCAGTCTCGTATTGTGATTACGAATAACGAAAAACCACGAAAATTCCCCTAAAACTATGGAAAACCTGGAAAGAATTTTTTTCGATTTTATCGAAATGATCGTGTGATTACCTGAAAAATAAAATACCACACACTTCTTTATTGCACCATTTTCGTTTTTGCCCCTTCAACCTACTCCAATTGATGTAAAAAGGATTTTTCAAACAACGAAAAAATATTTTGTACCCTAGAAATCTAGAAAATATGCCTTATATTATTATTTTTACTAATTACTTTCACTTTCATTACTTCATTTATAATACCTGTTCTTAACAAATTTGATGGTGTGTATTTGAGCAAACATTCTATTTATTTTTGATAGAAAATTTGTTGTGGTTAGTTTTGTATGTAAAATTATCAGATATATGAACTTCTTCCTTCCAGGCATATTAACACATTATTAATTAAAAAGCACTTTAAATTTTAATTTCTTACACTGTCGCTTGCCTGCGTGATTGCTATCTTTTTATGAGCGGCAGAAAACAAGTACCTACATTTAATTTCTTGGATAGATATGTTAGACAACCGAGTCGGCACGCAATGTGTCCTACTGAGAATGGCTTTTTTCTGAACCCTATTTATTTTAATTTTATAATAGATATCACATTTCTCATATCATGAAAAAGATATTTTCACTTTGCCTTTATGCCAAGATGAGCTTATATTTGTAAGTAGGCCTTAACGTGGGTTTATGCCTGACCATAATAGTGAGTATTCCCTCGATTTGGTAAATCAAAAAATATATCAGAAAAATGGATCTTATTTATATACCCATTTTTGTTGAATATTTGAAGCAATTAAATATTGAGGGTCGAAATTTTTTCAACATTTCATGTGATATCTCCTGGAAATTATGGAGTTTATAATCACATAGCCCCCATAACTGTGTATCGCACCATAGGTAACTAAACTACCCAATAAAACTAATCGTTTGTAAGCTATGGAAATTAAAATAAAATGATCACAATTAAAACTGTCTAATTGGAATTAACGTATTGCGAGTATAATAAATAAATATAGTTCCATGCGAGTTCCGGTGTTTTACAGAATTAAATATTTCTAAAATGCATAATTTACGCCCTAATTGATTCTGGTTTTACCCTCTCGCTTTACCCTTTTAATTAGAATAACGTCAATAAACCGCCAGCATTAAATATAAATTGCCTTAGAGGCGGCAATGGATTCAATGATATTCATTCAATGCATTTAACGAATTCAGTGATAATAATTAGAAGTATCTGGCTTAATAGAATAGCTATTTAGGTGGTTAACAGGCGCATTATACAGTTGGTAATGTTGTTATCTATGCCTATAAATGATCTCCCTTGTTCATATACAGGACTGTACCGGACACGATTTCAGATCGGATTATAATGCATCAGACAAGAACAGACTTACTTTTGAAGATCAGATGGAAAAGTTATATCTCCCTGATAGCTATCTTAAGGCGGGTCCAGATTAATAAATGTGTGTGTTGAATTTGACGAAAATATTTGCCTAAAGGCCTGAAGGCACATCATGTAAGTGTGAAACTAATATATATATATATATATATATATATATATATATATATATATATATATATATATATATATATATATATATATATTTATATATATATATATATATATATATATATATATATATATATATATATATACATATATATATATATATATATATATATATATATATATATATATTTATATATATATATATATATATATATATATATATATATATACATATATATATATATATATATATATATATATATATATATATATATATATATATATATATATATATATATATATATATATATATATATATATATATATATATATATATATATATATATATATATATATATATATATATATATATATATATATATATATATATATATATATATATATATATATATATATATATATATATATATATATATATATATATATATATATATATATATATATATATATATATATATATATATATATATATATATATATATATATATATATATATATATATATATATATATATATATATATATATATATATATATATATATATATATATATATATATATATATATATATATATATATATATATATATATATATATATATATATATATATATATATATATATATATATATATATATATATATATATATATATATATATATATATATATATATATATATATATATATATATATATATATATATATATATATATATATATATATATATATATATATATATATATATATATATATATATATATATATATATATATATATATATATATATATATATATATATATATATATATATATATATATATATATATATATATATATATATATATATATATATATATATATATATATATATATATAT
Source organism: Tetropium fuscum (assembly GCA_964058915.1). Taxonomy (NCBI): domain Eukaryota; kingdom Metazoa; phylum Arthropoda; class Insecta; order Coleoptera; family Cerambycidae; genus Tetropium; species Tetropium fuscum. The sequence continues at coordinate 7,328 of CAXKVY010009872.1, forward strand.
ATATATATATATATATATATATATATATATATATATATATATTAGTTTCACACTTACATGATGTGCCTTCAGGCCTTTAGGCAAATATTTTCGTCAAATTCAACACACACATTTATTAATCTGGACCCGCCTTAAGATAGCTATCAGGGAGATATAACTTTTCCATCTGATCTTCAAAAGTAAGTCTGTTCTTGTCTGATGCATTATAATCCGATCTGAAATCGTGTCCGGTACAGTCCTGTATATGAACAAGGGAGATCATTTATAGGCATAGATAACAACATTACCAACTGTATAATGCGCCTGTTAACCACCTAAATAGCTATTCTATTAAGCCAGATACTTCTAATTATTATCACTGAATTCGTTAAATGCATTGAATGAATATCATTGAATCCATTGCCGCCTCTAAGGCAATTTATATTTAATGCTGGCGGTTTATTGACGTTATTCTAATTAAAAGGGTAAAGCGAGAGGGTAAAACCAGAATCAATTAGGGCGTAAATTATGCATTTTAGAAATATTTAATTCTGTAAAACACCGGAACTCGCATGGAACTATATTTATTTATTATACTCGCAATACGTTAATTCCAATTAGACAGTTTTAATTGTGATCATTTTATTTTAATTTCCATAGCTTACAAACGATTAGTTTTATTGGGTAGTTTAGTTACCTATGGTGCGATACACAGTTATGGGGGCTATGTGATTATAAACTCCATAATTTCCAGGAGATATCACATGAAATGTTGAAAAAATTTCGACCCTCAATATTTAATTGCTTCAAATATTCAACAAATATATATATATATATATATATATATATATATATATATATATATATATATATATATATATATATATATATATATATATATATATATATATATATATATATATATATATATATATATATATATATATATATATATATATATATATATATATATATATATTATATAATTTGTATATATATTGTCGTGAGCATATGTACGCAATGGTGCAATTAGGTTCGCGAACTGAAAGATATTTACGTAAGAGTTGTGGACTGGACTACTGGAAAAATACTAGCTAAGAAATAACGGGTACCTAGTTTATCAAACTACTGCGTATATTAAACTGGACGCAATAAGGGATTACCTAAAGGCATAAAACGCCGAAGGAATAGCCGGGTCTAGGACTGGCTGGAGTAGACGGGGGATTGCACGCAACGAGGAATATTTACGGAGAATATGCGTAGTTTAAAATTAGTATCAATACTACCCTTAAAATTATACTTAGACAGTTATTATTTTGCTTCGCACATGAACAAGTAAGACCCGCAAACCTGCGTAAATTGTTGTTTTCCTATCAATAGTTTAATATTTCAACGTTACCTACCAGTGTAACTTGTTATTATATTCGCGCTTATTTAGAGTTATTTCCATAATTATGAGTTATGTGATTTACTGAGTTTTGATTAAGTGTTTTTACCAACTGTTTGTTTTTGACCGGGAGGTTTTAGCAATTTTATTTTTAAATAGGTATAAAGATCTTCTAAGTGCTTGTCTTTACGAGTGTTATTTTAGTTTAAACCTACTTACATTTTTTTTTCATCCAAATCTTCTTTAAATATTAATCACATAAAAATTGGACTTGAGATTAGTGGTGCGTTAGTGGTTTCACCCTGCTGGGATGTTACATGTGTTTCGGATGAACCTCACTGACCTGGCCTAAAGAGACACCGGTGAGCAAATTAAAGGTACCTAGACTCATCGCTCACTTTCCGTAATAGTACCAACAAGCTTTGCCGAACCACCGCTTTCGACGGACAGCCGAAATTGATTTTTTCGGTGAATAAACACGCCCAAAAGGACATTGATATAATAATTTAAATGGAATTTCCATTTAAATATTTTTATTTTGCTATTATGCATTGTTTAAATAGTTTAATTCACACGTTGAATTAAACTCCAGGACTCGCCCAGTATTTTCTTCGGCTTAACTGTCCAGGTCATAGTTAGGAGTGTAAGATAAAATATTAAATTATATAATAAATATTATTTTACCCGTTATTCTAACACACCAAACCCAAGGAAAAGTCATGGCGTACGTAAACGTGGGTCCTGTGGTAAGCTAGGAGAGTTGAAGACTGATAGCATTTAAGTATCAGGTGTAGATACCGAGAACGAGAGCCAGATAAAGCTAAGGTGCATACGTTTTTTTCTAATCTCTTAAATATTAGGTACTACAGACAATCAAACATTACAGGAACTGGATATGAGGAACACATCTCCTGTTATACAAGGGGAAGAAACTACGCTACTCAAGAATGATCCCTACATGGAACTGGAGCAAGTTATCCATATCGGGATTGACCAAATTGTCCCGAAAATAGAAGTCACAAAACTACTGGGATGAAGCAATTAGGGCCAGACGAATGCTTAACAGAGCTATCACCCCCCCCCCCCTCGCCTCTATAACAACAATTGGAGATGACACCCGCGGTGAAACAAATAAAAGAAAGGCAGATTCTTCGTCAAGAGAACCACGGAATTGGCGGACCAAGAAAACTCTTTTAACTAACATGCCGACGCGACGGATGGATACGATCACCTATTTATCGCAAATTATGGCGGGAGTTCCGGGACAAATGATACCTTTTTTTTTTCCAAAATACTTTTCTTGCCCCTACATTAACGAAGTCTGTTACAGAAGGAGCTACATATAGTTACTCAAATCTCAGGACCAGAGGCAGGGACACCCTCAATCCAAGCGAACCCAGTTCCAGTACAGAAGAAGCCAGGAATACCGAGACCAAGTCGATGGCCGAACGAAGCAACGGACCCGGACATATTGATATATGAAAGCTTCAAGCGTACATTTATTTAGAAGATTTTCAACTTTGATATACAATATGTAAACAATATATTATTATAAACCCTTTAACACAACGGTTTTATTTATATTATTTGATTTGCGAATATCTAATCAGCATATTCCACATAATAAGCATTTTGCAAATTGGAGGTGAATGAGTTGTATAATTAATAAATTCAATGTGAGTAATTAGTTTGTGACATGTTAGCCTGAGGTTCATTGACTACCTAACTCAAGAAAGAAAGTCTGTTTAGCCAATGTGAATTTTATAATTATTTTATAATACTGTTAAAATCATTTAAATATAATATTATAATGAAGTTATAATTATTATAATTTTTTCTTATATGTAAATTGCCAAAAGTTATTTTTGCATTACTAATTTAATAGACACATTTACTAAAACCCTGCCAATATGACAATTTGTATCAATAAAGTAAAACCTGGAATATATATGCATATACTGTGCGCGTGTTTTACGAGCATTACAGTAATGCAGTAATTCAAACTGTTGTTGGAATCATGTGAAAATCAAAAGAATTCAGCTGTAGATATCTTTAGCCAAATTATGTTTTAATTATTGTTCTATGAATTCTGATGTGATTTTAATTGTATAAATGAAAGTATGTTGACCTTTCAGGATATCATATCTCCCATTTTCCACTTAATGAGGAGCTAAATTAAAATATATTTTATGAAACCACGTAAATTGTTTATTAAATTACCAAACTTTTAGTTTTTTCACCCGTGAAAAATGTGATAATTAATTCGTGCGCAATTCTTGGTATACCAGCAAGGCCACGAAATATAAAATGTAATATTCAGTGTTGCAAATATGGATATGTGTAATAATTGGGTGCGTATGTGAATAGTAGTTATATTAACCCATTCACGTGTTATCTGTTGCTACGAGTATATGATTATAAAAATAACCGTTGAAAGTAGTTGTTACATTTCGAAAGAAATACAAACGCCAGTTCCCACAAGGAAGTATTCCCAGTATGCCAAACATTTTTATAGATACTGTTCATTAATAACGCACATATTGTCACCCGTATTGTCTAATTTTCTGTAGATTTAGAATTTACCGTATGTAGAATGGCAGACATTTTCTGCGTCTAATTAATACTAATATGATGTCAATCAAACGGTTGGGCTCTAAATCCGGCTAAGAATAGTTCGTTTGTAAGGGTGAAACTTATAAAATTCGGTAGTAAAGCAGAACATGTAGAATAAGATGCGATACATAAAACTAATCAAACTTAATGTTTAGAGGTAGATAAGAGGAATAAGCATAACGTTTAATTACAATTTTGGCAATGGCTTCTAGAAAATAAGCTTAGAAATCAAATCAAAAACATCATAATTATATTCTTATGATAATTACGTTGAAGAGCTGATACATTTTCTGATAATTCAGCCAGCTAACTCGATTTTCTAGCAGATGGAACATTTGAAGGTAGGATTAACCTGCCACAAGAAAATTAAGCAATTTTGAGAAGAAATAATATTACCAAGCAATTTAATTCTCCCAAGAACTAACTCTATGCGAAATGAAAATAATTATGATACTTACAGTAAGTACATCTCGGATTTATAATAAATAAAAAAACTCTTTTAGGTGTCTCGCCATACGTGCCGACTTCAAAATGGCTACTCCGTTGTACATCTGCAGGATCGATGACAGGACTGTATTACGTATTTATCCTAAATTGGTGTTTTTTCAATTACGTAAAATTACACACCTTAAAATTACCTTAAAATCACACTTGCTTATAAATAACACTAGTCACTTTAATAAATAACTTATAATATAATTACTTATTCTTATAGTTGTTAAGTTACATATACTTATGACTTATTTCTTATTAAGTCGGGATTTGGCCATCAGGTGAACGTGAAGATATGTAGGTACTTACCTGAACGAACGAATGCGCAAACACAACTGATTGAATTCTGCCCTGTTTCTTAATCTAGGTATTACTTTTATGGGTTCTATTTATCTAACATGCGAAGTGCTTGCACTGCTCTTTATCTAACACAAAGAAGACTGTCGGCATCCTGTGATATTTTTATATTTCTTATATTTGAGAGATGTACTGTGCCAAAAAATAAAGAACTAATATACAAAATAGTGGTTTTCATAGATTTGTTGTGAGAAAAGACAGCTGTATGTTAAATAGGAAACAAACCTCAGCTACAGCATAAAGAACATGATATGCTGGCATATCATAATTTGGAGGATCTGAAGGATAATAATTTCATAAATCAAATGCGAATTTATAGATCCGTATTACATACGCAGTTATTTTATTACGTCTATATGAATGATACATTGTTTTTTGTGGCAATCAACTGGATTGCAGTTTTTCGAAACACAAGACATTCACCTCTGTTTTTCCTTCACTTATTCTTCCGGGATGGTACAATAAATGAAATACACATTTTTTCCCGTTTAACTCCCTGGAAGTTAATTCACTGTATTTACTTTCTCCTGCAGGAAATTTTTACGCTCCAGATTATAAAGGAAGAGTGTTTCGTTGTAAAGGATCGCATCTCACAGGCACCGTAAATAAACCTACACAGCTGCTACGATATATTGCTCGAAAGGTTACATCTCGTAAGTTGATTACAGTTAATAATTAGATTATATATAAATAATAAAACTGAAATATTAACAAAAAGAAATACATAAACAACATGGTCTGGTAGATATACCAATTTCAACACGATAAACCCTTATGGCCATAAAAAACTGTAATAACTGGTATTGCAGGAGGTTATTGATATATAATAGAATTGATATAGATATAGAAAATATTTCAAACATTTTAAAAACATATGATATTCACACAGCACATAAAAATACTTAATTAAATACTTAAACTTAAAATTCCTTTACACAACACTAAACGACAAAAATCCACTTGAAAAAACTACATATTGTATATACTAAATTCTATGTAAACAATGTAATGAAGTCTACATTGGTCAAACAATGCAACTTATTGAGGAACGTGTATAAGGTCACAAATATTCAGCTAATAATACAGCTCTGAAAAAACATTCGAATGAAACAGGTCATAAATTTAACTATGAAAATAATAGTTCGATTCAATTTATATTAAAAAAAATCCTAATGCCTGTAATAACAAATAAATACAGAACATCTTTCTGCAATCTACAATTTGTTAATATAAAAATATTAAACAGATCAACAGAAAATATTCTCTCTCTATATATATTATTATAAACTATATACCTACTTACATACATACCAATATACCTCGTAGGGTTTCTTGACTGCTCTTCCCTATGATACTAATAGAACCCTCTAGGTACCTTAAAAATTCATTTAAAACTGTAATTTTTGCCTATGTTAATATGCCTATCCAGTAGTATGTTAATTTGTTAATTATTCATAAAATAAAATCATATTTTGAAAAAGCCCAAAAAGGGAACTTAAAAATAACTAATTTGCTTGCTTTGAATTTATGTTCAATAGGATTATAAGTGTTTACAAATGGTTATGTAAAGTGTAAGACCTTTAAATTAAGTGTTTGTGAGTTAAAACGCGATTGGAAGAATTTAGATAGTTTTCTAGCAAATCCAAGTTATAAGTTGTTTAACTTTATCAAGGAGAAATCGATTAAACATAGGTAAAAGCAACAAATATCAAGTGCTACGAATTGTATGTAGTAGAAGGCGAAATAAGGCAGAAGTTCCATTCACAGTCCAGCATTCCAATCCAGCTTCCGCACAGCACCCCTAGGACACCATTACAGTAGTGTAGTGAGTGGGTAATAACAAGTGCATTGGGATTAACTTTTATTTAAAAAGGTAATGACAATCATTTCTATTTAGTTAAAAATTTTGTTTCAAGAGGATGTCCCATGTCATTAATTTAAGGTATAATAGGTTATCGCAGGGATTATATATTAAGTATTTATAAAATTTCATGAATGCACTAATAATAATATTTGTCATAATAAATCAATGTCATATGTAAGGAAAACCAATCTTCTTTCTATTTAAAAGACCTAACAGTTATTAAAGATTCATATTTGCTATATTTATGTATAAACATCGCATAGTTAACTTAGGATAAGTTCAAAAATCAGTCTTTTGAACTTCCTCTGAGGTAAAGTTTCTTAATGCTCAAATATATTCATTAATAGATATTAATAAAAATAAATCATTTCACAAAACAATATTACGAAAATAAAACAAAAATTTATAATTGTAATGAGAAAAATGTAAGTGTTACCATACATATATCTATGCAAAACCATAAAAGTGTTTACAAGAACTAACTGGCTCCCATTTAGAAGATAATCTCCAAGACTATAAGTCATAAAAAGTAAGCACCTATAAACTTGATAGACTATATCCTTATGTGTTAATCTTACAGTATATAGGTATATAAGGTAATATCTCCTTCAATAATAAATAGCATACATTAGGTTTCGGTAAGTAGTCGTCCGACTACTTACGGTAAGTTTCTCGAGGTGATATATTTTCACTTCAAATAACGATGTCGAATGCTACGATATAAATATGCCAAATATGCCGATCTGATAAATGTAGCTGTTGCATGATAAACTGTCACTTTGCTTGATATTTTGAGGCCTTATCATGGCTTTACGGCTTTAGAAACATGCGTCAGATGTGATACCATCGGCCTCAATTTAGTTATTTCTGCCACAGGTCTGAAATCTTGGCGCAAATACTCCCAACAGATAGTTTGAATGTTATCTAAATATGCTGATATAGGCACTTATATGCGCGAAAACCTACCTACTTTTCCTGGCATGTGCAAATATTTCCGGTCATAAACAGATAATCGGTAAGCACCATAATATTGGATAATAGCAGTATTGTATATATGTGTATATATATATATATATATATATATATATATATATATATATATATATATATATATATATATATATATATATATATATATATATATATATATATATATATATATTGCACGAACTCTAAACAAAAGAATAAGGAAAATATTAGAACGTTCGAGACGCTATCTTTATAATAGGCAAACACAATTTTGAAAAATATGGATTTTGCCATTTTGATTTTTTAAGTTTGAGTCAAAAATTTTATTGACTGACCTTAAACACCGCAAAGGGTTTCAAGTATGAGCAAAAATATGTCGTCGATTTAATGAACTTTATAAGAATTTACCCTCAATGAACGCGAGGAATTTAGAATATTTGAAAATAATTACCTTAATTTTGAGAATATTCGTGCTCCAAGAAATCAGAAAAGTCCTGTATTGTAACTGCAAACGATGTAAATGAAATAAAAGATTTGGATTATATCTATGCCTATCCTCGAGCCTTAATAACCAATGCCAATAATGATTTGGGAGTGCCTTGAAAATCGATATGCGGTATTATGCATAAGCATAATAGAGTTACTTAGACATACGCCCCGCATGCAAACATGCACAGGCTACCTCTCGATAACTATGTATCAATAACCCCTATCGATATACAGGGTGTTTCTAAATTGATGCAAAATGTTTTAAGAGGTGAATGTTCAGCAAAAATGACGAATAGTTTTTTCCAGAACCCCATCCAGAAAAAATCGAGAATATTCCAAGCAGTATATGGATGGTCGGAAATGGGAAAAAATCTTAAACTATTTTCGATAGGAGGTCCACCCCTTAAAACACCCCTTTTCCACCTCCACACTTCTTCTGGTTATTTATTTGGGTCCAATCGATTTTTCCCATTTCTACACCGTTAATCCTAAATTTTACTACCATTAATATACTAGAATATTGGCATTATTTTGGTAAATTTTTAACGTTTCGTTTAACACTGGCGACCAAGGCATCCGTCCTGGCATATACGTTCGCTCTGCTAGTCACATCAATAGGAATTTTGTTTCACTGCATTCCCAAGGGTTTGTTCCTTTCCCCATGATTATAGAGAGCATCCTTGAAGCTGCAATCTACTTGCTACATTTTAAATGCACGCTACCTACGACTAGCTATACTACTCAACCAGATTGCAGAAACAATTATTTATTAATTAAACAGTTTCTGTTAGTACGTGCGTGTTTTACATTCTAGATCTACGTCTAATAAGGGAGTGATCTCAATTACTTGAAATCGTGTAAATTTCAGTTTGCTTTGGATTAGACATCTTTCTCTAACTTGAAAAGATAGTTCTGAATATAAATTATCAACTTCATTCTGGTAATGAATTATCTGTAATTACGTTAATTTTTAATCATGAATCAATAAATTGCGTATCTTGGTTTTTACTAGTTAACAAGAACCCAGCTTGATGTTGAGTCAGAGAATATATTTTGTATGTATCAGTTACAAGTGTGCTAGTACCAGTGGGCTAGTACCAGTGACTGTCCGCTTGTTAAGAACGGCGACATTGCGATTTTCCATTGTCTGCTTGGATCACCACCGATGACACTAGTTGATTAACCATAAAAACCGAACAGCCATATAAACAGAGCAATGAAGTATGTCTTGACATATATTTCTTTATTGTAATATAGGAACTGTTAAACCTAATTATTTATTTTATGAGGCAAGTAGAGCATTTTATTAAAATCCAAATTACACTGGTTTACACTTATAAACCAGACTGTAAAACTTCAAGTACGAATATTATCTCATTACCGAGATGCTGGTCGAAGAAATATTTATGTTTTTTAGTTATTTTAACGTCATGCGTCTCAATGCACAATGTACAATGGTAGCATAAACCCACTTACAGGTGTTAACTATTTCGCAGTTTTAGCATCTGTCAAATAGGTGGCGCCACATGCCATTTGGAAACAGTTTTCTTTATATAAAGCAGATTCAAAATGCGTGTTATCAACTGTAAAATCAACGAATATTGTTGACAAATCTGTTTAAAATCAAAAGTTTAAAATAAAAAGCTATGAATATTTTCCTGCGGTATTTAAATTATTAAAAACTAGCAATTATCAATTCATAATATTTTCAATTACCTGTATTTAATCTTTCAATTGTTAAATTAATTGTGTAAATAATTCAAATAAGGGTATTTTTATTCGTTGTCCTTTAAGTACCTACATTTCTCAATTGACATTGATTTAAGTACATTTGTCAATTGACGCTATCCTGCATCTAATTTTCATCGACGGTACTGTTACTTCCATATAAGAGATGTAGGCGTCGCAGATCGCAGATTTATAATTATAAAACTAACTTGGATTTTTATACCTCATCAATATCGTCTAGACCTCCTAAACTTTTTCTCCTACCTTTACATGTAACAAAATGTCTACAGTCCAATAACTTTACTTCAAATCACCATTGGTGGAATCGCACTTCGATATCAGATTTAAAAATGTAAAAGCAACTTGGACTCTTCATGGGTCATCAACACCGTGTAGCCTTCGCAAACTTCTTTTACTTCTACATGTGCCATTTTAGTATGCATACCCGGTAAACATCTGTTCAAGGTTGAAGTAGTTCATTTTCATTACTTGTAAGTCTCGTACTTGTGTCTGATAGTAAACTTGTACTAGTTATCATGGTCCGGTCTTATTTAGGCAATGGAGAACGAGACAAATAATAATGAGATTAAAGGAGACATTTTCCTTAAGATGTATTTGGTTCAGCCGGAATAACCACGTATAATATTATATAGTAAGTGCAGGTAATCAGTTCGTATAAATGATAACCAAAGAGCTGAAAACATATTTTGTATTGTAGGATGAGATCTTAGAAAATGATTATTTTGATTACGGTGCAAATTGTATGTGAATACAATTTGTCTATCAGTCTATCATATAAACATACACTATAATAATATAGTCTAAGCAACTAATGGGTTGTAGAGTACATGGAAGGGTGGAAAACTTTTCGCTTCAGGAATGCGTTGGGGATAGTTAGGACGTGAACATATTAAAAGTCACCTTAGCCTGTCTGATTCAGGGGGGAGGGGGATAGAATGGTTCCTTTTCTTATTTTTTCGCTTCTAACTCTAAAAGTCGTTATTAATCAGACCTACATAAAATAGTGAGTATGACTATGACCTATATTATATCGTCTTTGAATGTGGTAAGAAATTGGCCCCTGAGTGGATCCTTGAAGCACTCCAATCATTAGTTAAACTCCCTAGACTAGAAACTATCGAATATCGAACATGGGCGATTGTAAATAATTGATACATGCCTATAGTTGTAGTTGCAAAACAGTGTCATATATAACATACACATTTAATATATTGTATTATCTGTGTTCATTTTTCATTGTCAAATACATTTTAAAACACATGAAAAAATGCCATAATGCTTAAACCGTTGAAATTTATAACCAGAAGACGGGGAATGTCTCGAGATAAAATGTAATAACTTTTATGTTTACAGGGAATTACATTAATCGATATTTATGGTACCATTTAATATATAACTACCTCGCTTACTACCTACTTCATATTTTTACTTTTTCAAACTTGACATTTTATTTAGTTCCTTGCCCAAATAGACCAATAAAATATTTTACTACTTAATATTTAACAGGGTGTCTTGATTTATGTTCATTAGATAGATGCGTCAGCGTTAATATTTATATCCGATCTCTTACTTTTTGTATTAATATTTATCTTTACTGGTACTTAATTTTTTGGTTTAAAATGGAGCAAATAATGGAGCGGAATAAAAAATAAAATAGGCATAACAATTTTTCAGTGCGTCCTTTTCCTTCTCAGAGGTCCAACATATTAGATAGCGTAGTTCTTGTTCGGCCGAAACTAATATTTTATAACATTTATTACTATAAATCAATGAATCATATTTTGCTTATTTATATTATTTTTGAATAACACAACATTTTTATGCAAAAAATGCGCAATTTCCCTGTTCTGTACAAGTCATCCAGTAAGCAAAGGGGTTTTCCAGGAGAAAAATGTAGAGGTTTTTTCTTACCGGTTCTATATGTTTTATGTGGTGCTGAATCTGAATCTGAGGTGTGCACCTCGCCAGGCGTCAGCTTCAAAAGGAAAATTGCAAAGAACTTTTCGTCCCTTTTTTCAGTTTTTTTAACTATAACTCGAAAACCAAGCGTTTTATGATTATAGCTATGATAAAGTTGACAAAAAATTGACAACAGTTGACAAAATTTCCTACAAATACGTATAATAACTTTAAAGTCTGGAAGTCCACAACGTCGTTAGATCGTGTTGAAAAAAATGGCATTTCTTGACTTTCAGCTAAAAGTGTTAAACAATGAAAATGAACGACATGGATTCTTTTATATACGATTAGTTACCTAGAGTCTCCATTCCCGTTGCTTCAGGTGATCATTCTGCATAAGATCACGACGAATGAATATGAAAATTATCAAATAATGGTGTTTTGGTTTTTTTCGTGTAAATACAAATTTGTTCCAAATATGTTTCCTTTTATCAAAACCTTCCCCCCTTGAATTAGAGTAGTACGATTTCGTTTAGGGACCCGTTGGCCATATATGGACTCACTCCCCTTTGACAATTCCTTAAATGTAACCTGGATATACCAGGTAATCATAAAATAATTGATTTCACAGGTGTATGAAGCTATAATAATGTTTTCAACTTTTTTAGTCGTCAAAAAATTAAATTTTTTCAACACGATCTAATGACGTTATGGATTATCCAGACTTTAAAGTTATTGTACGTATTTATATGAAATTTGATCTACTTTAAGTTGGTATTGTTGTGGCTAGTTATAATCAAAAAACGCTGATTTTTCGAGTTATAGTTAAAAAACTGAAAAATCTGGAGAAAATTTGTGTTTTTTGCAGTTTTCGTTGTGAAGGCGTTGCCTGGTGAGGTGGCGAGGTGACGGTTCGGATTCAGCAGACCAAAAAACATAAAGATCCTATAAGGAAAAAACTTAAACATTTTTTTCCTGGAGACGCCGTTTCTGAACCTTGGGTGACTGAACTGAATCATTATGCATAAATAATAGGAAAATAAATATTGTATAACTCGACAACAATTTGTTTCAGGTGGATTATGAGGAGTTATCTGCCATGTCTTCTTCTTCGATGAAGGTAGGATGATATTTTATTATTATTATGTAAGTTGTAAATAGATCTATGGATCTACACTAACAACTATAAAGATAATAATAATGAATGTCTTTATTACATAATAATACATTAATGTTTACAAAAGATAGATAAAACAGTGGCGACATTCAATGAACTGTATCATAATACAATACAATGAGTGTTTCATAAACAATAAACATAAGAATTAGTAATAAAACCTCGCATAAAATATTAGATATATAAAAATAATAATAATTATTCATTTCGGGTGTCAACAAGGTCACTTTTCTGATGCCATTTCTTTATTTCTTAACTGATCGAGATGAAACTTGGCATGCATGGTGTACTAATTTAATAAATGTTTATGATGTATGATAACAAATATTTACCCACGGTTTTATTTGCAATGGACTTCTTGCACGTGCCATATTTTTTATTTTCTTTCACATATTTACATATGGCCTTATTTAAAATTATTAATTATGAAATTTGCTGTGAAAAATTCTACTCGAAAAATAATTAAATCCTACATAGAAATGGGGTACAGGCGATAAAGGTCTGTCGGAGAAGGAGTTTTTATTTTCAATAACCTTTGCACATTGTCCATAATATTCAGTGTAGATACGAAAACTATTGATTTTATTTTTATTACTATTACCTATTGCTGATTTTGATATTGCAATATCTGAAAATGTTTCGAGTATGCCATGGCAAACTAAAATATAACAAACAATGATAAGTAGTATGTCTTGTCAGTTTGAAAATTATTATCAACATACCTTTTGAGTTTGATATATTAAATTTAATTTAATTTTCATATCTAATAATAGTAATAGTAACGTTTTAAAGAAGCAAGTCGATATTTTAATAATTTATGGACAATGTGGCAAAAATATAAAACATTCTCGTTTGTTCAAATACCAATTACACCAACATTTGTATGTCGGTGATTTGGACCGAAGACAACGATTATATAATAACAACAACGATTAGGCATTTTCAAAATCTATTCAGATGAATCCAGGTTTACCAACAATGATACGTTTAATAGGCAAAACACTAGGTACTGGTCAGTAGAAAACGAACATAGAATGAAATAAGGGATTTTCCAAGAGAGATTTGGCGTAACTGTTTGGGCTGGGATGGTTGGCACCCGAATTGTCGGAACATTTATTTTCAGGAATGTCTATCAGGTGAGCGATATTTAGAATTTTGAGAAAATCCAATTGAGGATTTTTTGGGCATATTTACTGCCCTGTTTACTGACTGTTCATGCGATTGATGGACAGCTTCAATGGCCTCCTCGATCACCGGACCTTACCTTACTCGATTGTTTTGTGGGGCTACATGAAAAATCTAGTGTACACATCGCCACCAGCAACACTTGAAATATTTGGATACGAGACGCATTTGCCAGTATTACACCTGAAGAATAACGTAATGTCAAAGAAAGTGTTTACCGAATAACAAAATGTATAGATGTGCAATGTGAATACTTTCTCGAGAACTTGATTCATGGCTAATTTGTGAATATTTGATATCATTTTTTTATTGATTTTTCACATATTGTTAATGAATATTTATTTATACCTACCATTAGTTGAAATTATTTAAAACAAAACTGAGGAGATTTGTGTTTCGGTATCGGGTGGAACGGTTGGCCCTTCATCCTCATTTCTTTATATACAAAATTGAGGATGTAATTACTCGGGCGATTTTCATGTTAGGCAATATATTAAGAGCCAAGATATATATCGTAGAATACGTATCAGCATATATTATCATTAAAACTTGGCTGACGTTGACACATTGGTCTTATTATTCTCTGCCTATATCCTACACCAAGAAAACTTATTTATTTTAAATTGGGCTGTCAAACTCCACATCAACACAACGGATTTGGTTATATAGGTTCTCTGCTCTTCTTGAGATTGTTAATCGTTATTTAAGAACGATGTAATTGTTGTCGATTAAAACACAATGTTATCAATGTCAGCTTTTCTCGAACAAAAACGAAATTCGCCATTTATAGAGAATTATGAGTAATACGGAGTAAATAATATGTAAAGTTGTGTAATTTTTTTATGTGCTTAGAACAAGATCAGGCCCAATGGGTATTGTCAACAACATCATTTACACATAAAAACTCAAAATGCGACATTTTTAGGTACAATTATACTTTTTGCATAATTAACGAAAAACCTGTACTACACTAAAAAAAACAGAAAACAGGAAAAACCAAATAAAACATAAAAAATAATAATAATAACAAAATTAATAACTAAAACTAAACAGATTTAAGAACCGGCAAAAGTATTTCTTCCGAAATAGATGCCAAAGCAATTAATTGCAAACACGTACTGCACTTCAATCAATAGGCCAAGAAAACAAATAAACATGCATACTAAAAACAGTACATTTAGATTTTAAGATCACCTAAGACGAATGAAATTTTGTTACTTAAAATTAATGTTCTACGAATTGCTACAACTTTTTGCTCAGAACTATTGAGGGTAAAGCTATGGTATTAAAGTTAACTACATTTTTGTTACTGCAAGTTTTCGATTTAAAGTTTAAATGCAGAGAACTGATAAAACTTTAGCTGTTATATTATACAGTGCTATTTTCACTTGGTAGTTTATAAGGGTCAGTCACTTAATCGATGTTTAACTTATTTTCAAATGATTGTTCCTACCGTACTTATACCTTTGCTATTTGAAAGTAATTAATTTTATATCATGATATATGGATTTGTAAATCTTATTTTGTCATGATACTAGTATTTTTTGGGGTATGCTAGGGCGTGGGCCAAGTTTACTCTTTAACGTACTCTGTCTTTTATCTGTTTCTGTTTTCTTTAAGTACTGTTGACCTGGTGTCCAAAGATATTTTGTCGATGTTAATAAGATATAAATACAAGTAGAGGATAATTCAGTAATTGTCAAGATGTGACTTCTCTACCTCTAACAGTGATACATTCTTAAGATGTCTTAAGTACTAAGAAATCTTCTAATGTATCAGCTAATCATTACCCACAACCCCCGTGATAAATCTGAACAGCCGATAGGCATTATTAAAAAAACATAAGTAGGTGATTCCTAGATGAGGGCTATAATACAGGTAAAATAATTAGTAAACCGATCATTGTAGTATAAAACTTATTGTATAATATGTAAAATTTTTATAATTTCATGACACCACTATACAGATTGGCCATTTGCATCTAAATTCTTTCGTAGTCAAAATTTATGACCTGTTTATAATATTTAGGGCTGTAATATTAACTGAATATTTGCGCACTTTTAATTATTCTTCAGGAAGTTGCATTCTTTCGCCAATGTAGACTTTATTACAGTATTTACACGGAATTTTATATATGCAATGTGTAGTTTTTTAAGAGTATTTTTCTATTTTAATGTAGTGTACAGGAATTTTAAGTTGCTTTTATTTTCATGTGCTATGTAAGAATTTTCAAGGAGGGATTTTAATAAATGCTCAACAGACACAAAATTTACCCATCAAATCTCAACTCTAACAATAGTCACCACTTGTTTTTGTTGAATATTTTCTTGAATGATGAAAAATTGTAGTAGTTACTATTTAATAAAACATTTTTAGTGTTTTCTATATTCCACGGCGTTATTGGAAGTCGGTATATCCATAGCTCTATTAACTTGTATATTTGCAAGAATTGCCTTGTAAACAATTGCATCTAAGCGAGAGTAAATGCCGTACCCTCCGCTGTATGCTATTCGCAAAGTTAAATGCATGTATAAAATCGGAATTTGTATGTATTGACGCAATCTCGCGCTTTTCAATTTCATTAAGTTCTCCCGTAAAGGCATTCAAGAGTGCTAGACGTCCTATTTTTATAGCGAGCTAAGTTCAACAAGCAGTATTCACGTGTCATTTCCTTGTTATTAGAGTAACTCAAGCCATATTTCCGCGTCTTTCGTCTGCAATAAAAAGACATTTGAATGCAAATTTGAGTAAATTGTTCCTTGATTCTGCCGAGGATTCTGCTTCCAAGCCAACAATGCCCAGTAAGCTAGAAATATACTTTTTCAGTGGCACATATTTTTACATTTTTCGATTTAGAGTATATTTGTAAACATGTTTGGTGATTTTTATAAATTTCTGACCTGTAGACAATTTATCATAATCAAATAGAAATCTTGGGTTTGTAGCAATTCTTTACATAGAGAAATAAGAAATAATTTCTTTTCACAAAACACATATGAATAGCCAAGGAATTAAAAGCTAATAAATATATTCCAGTGTGAAAATTGGATTTTTTTTCGAATTTTCGAAATAATAATTATTACACAAGATTCAACAAATGATTCTAGTTTTGACTAAGCAAGAAATTTCTGTATCACTTCCTCTTGTGTCTTCCTCAAGTGTGTCTTCCTTATTATTCATCTATTTGCTTATTTCTCTATGTAATGAATTGCTACAAACCCAAGATTTCTTTTCAAAAAACAAATATGAAGAACAAAGAACGTAAAAACTAATACATGTAAACCATGTTATTTGAGTCTGTTTATTTTGCAAAAAATAACACGGTTTTTAAATTTTTGTTTCTACAATATATAT
>CAXKVY010009873.1:0-15764 GCA_964058915.1 Tetropium fuscum
AATTTGTGAAAACATGTCAATTAAGCCTCGACTGTGGGTTCTAGTAAGTTTTTTGAGTGGCTGGTCATGAATCCGATGTCATTCTTCCCGAAGATTCATGCCACGGCCGGGAAAACGGGGAATAAATCTATTATGGAAATTGACTACTCTATTCCTTTAACATTTATAATTAGAACGAGTTTTAGTTGCGGCACATTTATGTTATGGTATTCTAACCTTTTTCATAGAACATTATTGGTGTAAGCTCATCTAGTTAGCCACTCTTTAGTCCCTATTCTTTCGTTTCTATCGTTTTCTATGATTAGCACGTTTAAGCTAGCTGACAGATTTATGGCACGTGACCTTATTTTCGAGGCTATCGTCTTGGTGGCGTGGTATAAGGCCATTTTCTTCCTTTCCTTGTTTGCCGAGCAGAGTGTAGTGGTGCTACTTATATTTCAAGTTTATCAAAGTGCTTTCTTACAAAATTGTTATCTCTTTCTTTCTTACGTTGTTATTTTCATAGTAGTGTGGGATTTATTAAGAATATCACTGTGGTGTGTTGTGGTTTATTAACCCGCACATAATCGACTGTAGGTCGGATTAAACAACTTGAAATGAGGTAATAAGCGAATTTTTTTTGTTACCACGAGGCCATTTTCTATTTCGCCTTTTCTATGTTCTCTAGAGCTATGCTCTCATTGCGTTAAATTCTTAGTGTTACAATGTTTTATTTTATAAAAGTTATATGTTTCCATGTATAATACCACATTTGGGGATGTTTTAGGGATATTGTTGGGATTTCATTCTATATTGCTGTTAAAATTTATATATATATATATATATTTAAATTTATATGCAGTTTAACTTATATGTGATTTAATTTTTGTGCAACGTCGCTCTTATACAATTTTGGTCGATAAATTATTAAATTAAAAATGCATATCGTGCCTGTTTCTATTTTTCTTTCATCAGAATTACAGAAAGTGCCGAGAGTATGTTCGATACCCAATATAGTTGGGAACCATCTGACTTGGTTGCGCACGTTCAGTGGCGTCTACAGGTAATTAGTGACCTCGGTATCCACCGAACTTACTAATTTTAATATCTTTTTTTATTAAACTGAGCCGCTTAGGCAAACTTTTATTGCCCACTTTTAATCGCCGTTGAATATACTCTGGAAGGTTAATAACGCGATTTGCGTTTTCTACGTAATCAAGGTTACCCAGTCTCGTATTGTGATTACGAATAACGAAAAACCACGAAAATTCCCCTAAAACTATGGAAAACCTGGAAAGAATTTTTTTCGATTTTATCGAAATGATCGTGTGATTACCTGAAAAATAAAATACCACACACTTCTTTATTGCACCATTTTCGTTTTTGCCCCTTCAACCTACTCCAATTGATGTAAAAAGGATTTTTCAAACAACGAAAAAATATTTTGTACCCTAGAAATCTAGAAAATATGCCTTATATTATTATTTTTACTAATTACTTTCACTTTCATTACTTCATTTATAATACCTGTTCTTAACAAATTTGATGGTGTGTATTTGAGCAAACATTCTATTTATTTTTGATAGAAAATTTGTTGTGGTTAGTTTTGTATGTAAAATTATCAGATATATGAACTTCTTCCTTCCAGGCATATTAACACATTATTAATTAAAAAGCACTTTAAATTTTAATTTCTTACACTGTCGCTTGCCTGCGTGATTGCTATCTTTTTATGAGCGGCAGAAAACAAGTACCTACATTTAATTTCTTGGATAGATATGTTAGACAACCGAGTCGGCACGCAATGTGTCCTACTGAGAATGGCTTTTTTCTGAACCCTATTTATTTTAATTTTATAATAGATATCACATTTCTCATATCATGAAAAAGATATTTTCACTTTGCCTTTATGCCAAGATGAGCTTATATTTGTAAGTAGGCCTTAACGTGGGTTTATGCCTGACCATAATAGTGAGTATTCCCTCGATTTGGTAAATCAAAAAATATATCAGAAAAATGGATCTTATTTATATACCCATTTTTGTTGAATATTTGAAGCAATTAAATATTGAGGGTCGAAATTTTTTCAACATTTCATGTGATATCTCCTGGAAATTATGGAGTTTATAATCACATAGCCCCCATAACTGTGTATCGCACCATAGGTAACTAAACTACCCAATAAAACTAATCGTTTGTAAGCTATGGAAATTAAAATAAAATGATCACAATTAAAACTGTCTAATTGGAATTAACGTATTGCGAGTATAATAAATAAATATAGTTCCATGCGAGTTCCGGTGTTTTACAGAATTAAATATTTCTAAAATGCATAATTTACGCCCTAATTGATTCTGGTTTTACCCTCTCGCTTTACCCTTTTAATTAGAATAACGTCAATAAACCGCCAGCATTAAATATAAATTGCCTTAGAGGCGGCAATGGATTCAATGATATTCATTCAATGCATTTAACGAATTCAGTGATAATAATTAGAAGTATCTGGCTTAATAGAATAGCTATTTAGGTGGTTAACAGGCGCATTATACAGTTGGTAATGTTGTTATCTATGCCTATAAATGATCTCCCTTGTTCATATACAGGACTGTACCGGACACGATTTCAGATCGGATTATAATGCATCAGACAAGAACAGACTTACTTTTGAAGATCAGATGGAAAAGTTATATCTCCCTGATAGCTATCTTAAGGCGGGTCCAGATTAATAAATGTGTGTGTTGAATTTGACGAAAATATTTGCCTAAAGGCCTGAAGGCACATCATGTAAGTGTGAAACTAATATATATATATATATATATATATATATATATATATATATATATATATATATATATATATATATATATATATATATATATATATATATATATATATATATATATATATATATATATATATATACATATATATATATATATATATATATATATATATATATATATATTTATATATATATATATATATATATATATATATATATATATACATATATATATATAT
The DNA here is from genome assembly GCA_964058915.1 of Tetropium fuscum. Taxonomy (NCBI): domain Eukaryota; kingdom Metazoa; phylum Arthropoda; class Insecta; order Coleoptera; family Cerambycidae; genus Tetropium; species Tetropium fuscum. The sequence continues at coordinate 3,001 of CAXKVY010009873.1, forward strand.
ATATATATATATATATATATATATATATATATATATATATATATATATATATATATATATATATATATATATATATATATATATATATATATATATATATATATATATATATATATATATATATATATATATATATATATATATATATATATATATATATATATATATATATATATATATATATATATATATATATATATATATATATATATATATATATATATATATATATATATATATATATATATATATATATATATATATATATATATATATATATATATATATATATATATATATATATATATATATATATATATATATATATATATATATATATATATATATATATATATATATATATATATATATATATATATATATATATATATATATATATATATATATATATATATATATATATATATATATATATATATATATATATATATATATATATATATATATATATATATATATATATATATATATATATATATATATATATATATATATATATATATATATATATATATATATATATATATATATATATATATATATATATATATATATATATATATATATATATATATATATATATATATATATATATATATATATATATATATATATATATATATATATATATATATATATTAGTTTCACACTTACATGATGTGCCTTCAGGCCTTTAGGCAAATATTTTCGTCAAATTCAACACACACATTTATTAATCTGGACCCGCCTTAAGATAGCTATCAGGGAGATATAACTTTTCCATCTGATCTTCAAAAGTAAGTCTGTTCTTGTCTGATGCATTATAATCCGATCTGAAATCGTGTCCGGTACAGTCCTGTATATGAACAAGGGAGATCATTTATAGGCATAGATAACAACATTACCAACTGTATAATGCGCCTGTTAACCACCTAAATAGCTATTCTATTAAGCCAGATACTTCTAATTATTATCACTGAATTCGTTAAATGCATTGAATGAATATCATTGAATCCATTGCCGCCTCTAAGGCAATTTATATTTAATGCTGGCGGTTTATTGACGTTATTCTAATTAAAAGGGTAAAGCGAGAGGGTAAAACCAGAATCAATTAGGGCGTAAATTATGCATTTTAGAAATATTTAATTCTGTAAAACACCGGAACTCGCATGGAACTATATTTATTTATTATACTCGCAATACGTTAATTCCAATTAGACAGTTTTAATTGTGATCATTTTATTTTAATTTCCATAGCTTACAAACGATTAGTTTTATTGGGTAGTTTAGTTACCTATGGTGCGATACACAGTTATGGGGGCTATGTGATTATAAACTCCATAATTTCCAGGAGATATCACATGAAATGTTGAAAAAATTTCGACCCTCAATATTTAATTGCTTCAAATATTCAACAAATATATATATATATATATATATATATATATATATATATATATATATATATATATATATATATATATATATATATATATATATATATATATATATATATATATATATATATATATATATATATATATATATATATATATATATATATATATATATATATTATATAATTTGTATATATATTGTCGTGAGCATATGTACGCAATGGTGCAATTAGGTTCGCGAACTGAAAGATATTTACGTAAGAGTTGTGGACTGGACTACTGGAAAAATACTAGCTAAGAAATAACGGGTACCTAGTTTATCAAACTACTGCGTATATTAAACTGGACGCAATAAGGGATTACCTAAAGGCATAAAACGCCGAAGGAATAGCCGGGTCTAGGACTGGCTGGAGTAGACGGGGGATTGCACGCAACGAGGAATATTTACGGAGAATATGCGTAGTTTAAAATTAGTATCAATACTACCCTTAAAATTATACTTAGACAGTTATTATTTTGCTTCGCACATGAACAAGTAAGACCCGCAAACCTGCGTAAATTGTTGTTTTCCTATCAATAGTTTAATATTTCAACGTTACCTACCAGTGTAACTTGTTATTATATTCGCGCTTATTTAGAGTTATTTCCATAATTATGAGTTATGTGATTTACTGAGTTTTGATTAAGTGTTTTTACCAACTGTTTGTTTTTGACCGGGAGGTTTTAGCAATTTTATTTTTAAATAGGTATAAAGATCTTCTAAGTGCTTGTCTTTACGAGTGTTATTTTAGTTTAAACCTACTTACATTTTTTTTTCATCCAAATCTTCTTTAAATATTAATCACATAAAAATTGGACTTGAGATTAGTGGTGCGTTAGTGGTTTCACCCTGCTGGGATGTTACATGTGTTTCGGATGAACCTCACTGACCTGGCCTAAAGAGACACCGGTGAGCAAATTAAAGGTACCTAGACTCATCGCTCACTTTCCGTAATAGTACCAACAAGCTTTGCCGAACCACCGCTTTCGACGGACAGCCGAAATTGATTTTTTCGGTGAATAAACACGCCCAAAAGGACATTGATATAATAATTTAAATGGAATTTCCATTTAAATATTTTTATTTTGCTATTATGCATTGTTTAAATAGTTTAATTCACACGTTGAATTAAACTCCAGGACTCGCCCAGTATTTTCTTCGGCTTAACTGTCCAGGTCATAGTTAGGAGTGTAAGATAAAATATTAAATTATATAATAAATATTATTTTACCCGTTATTCTAACACACCAAACCCAAGGAAAAGTCATGGCGTACGTAAACGTGGGTCCTGTGGTAAGCTAGGAGAGTTGAAGACTGATAGCATTTAAGTATCAGGTGTAGATACCGAGAACGAGAGCCAGATAAAGCTAAGGTGCATACGTTTTTTTCTAATCTCTTAAATATTAGGTACTACAGACAATCAAACATTACAGGAACTGGATATGAGGAACACATCTCCTGTTATACAAGGGGAAGAAACTACGCTACTCAAGAATGATCCCTACATGGAACTGGAGCAAGTTATCCATATCGGGATTGACCAAATTGTCCCGAAAATAGAAGTCACAAAACTACTGGGATGAAGCAATTAGGGCCAGACGAATGCTTAACAGAGCTATCACCCCCCCCCCCCTCGCCTCTATAACAACAATTGGAGATGACACCCGCGGTGAAACAAATAAAAGAAAGGCAGATTCTTCGTCAAGAGAACCACGGAATTGGCGGACCAAGAAAACTCTTTTAACTAACATGCCGACGCGACGGATGGATACGATCACCTATTTATCGCAAATTATGGCGGGAGTTCCGGGACAAATGATACCTTTTTTTTTTCCAAAATACTTTTCTTGCCCCTACATTAACGAAGTCTGTTACAGAAGGAGCTACATATAGTTACTCAAATCTCAGGACCAGAGGCAGGGACACCCTCAATCCAAGCGAACCCAGTTCCAGTACAGAAGAAGCCAGGAATACCGAGACCAAGTCGATGGCCGAACGAAGCAACGGACCCGGACATATTGATATATGAAAGCTTCAAGCGTACATTTATTTAGAAGATTTTCAACTTTGATATACAATATGTAAACAATATATTATTATAAACCCTTTAACACAACGGTTTTATTTATATTATTTGATTTGCGAATATCTAATCAGCATATTCCACATAATAAGCATTTTGCAAATTGGAGGTGAATGAGTTGTATAATTAATAAATTCAATGTGAGTAATTAGTTTGTGACATGTTAGCCTGAGGTTCATTGACTACCTAACTCAAGAAAGAAAGTCTGTTTAGCCAATGTGAATTTTATAATTATTTTATAATACTGTTAAAATCATTTAAATATAATATTATAATGAAGTTATAATTATTATAATTTTTTCTTATATGTAAATTGCCAAAAGTTATTTTTGCATTACTAATTTAATAGACACATTTACTAAAACCCTGCCAATATGACAATTTGTATCAATAAAGTAAAACCTGGAATATATATGCATATACTGTGCGCGTGTTTTACGAGCATTACAGTAATGCAGTAATTCAAACTGTTGTTGGAATCATGTGAAAATCAAAAGAATTCAGCTGTAGATATCTTTAGCCAAATTATGTTTTAATTATTGTTCTATGAATTCTGATGTGATTTTAATTGTATAAATGAAAGTATGTTGACCTTTCAGGATATCATATCTCCCATTTTCCACTTAATGAGGAGCTAAATTAAAATATATTTTATGAAACCACGTAAATTGTTTATTAAATTACCAAACTTTTAGTTTTTTCACCCGTGAAAAATGTGATAATTAATTCGTGCGCAATTCTTGGTATACCAGCAAGGCCACGAAATATAAAATGTAATATTCAGTGTTGCAAATATGGATATGTGTAATAATTGGGTGCGTATGTGAATAGTAGTTATATTAACCCATTCACGTGTTATCTGTTGCTACGAGTATATGATTATAAAAATAACCGTTGAAAGTAGTTGTTACATTTCGAAAGAAATACAAACGCCAGTTCCCACAAGGAAGTATTCCCAGTATGCCAAACATTTTTATAGATACTGTTCATTAATAACGCACATATTGTCACCCGTATTGTCTAATTTTCTGTAGATTTAGAATTTACCGTATGTAGAATGGCAGACATTTTCTGCGTCTAATTAATACTAATATGATGTCAATCAAACGGTTGGGCTCTAAATCCGGCTAAGAATAGTTCGTTTGTAAGGGTGAAACTTATAAAATTCGGTAGTAAAGCAGAACATGTAGAATAAGATGCGATACATAAAACTAATCAAACTTAATGTTTAGAGGTAGATAAGAGGAATAAGCATAACGTTTAATTACAATTTTGGCAATGGCTTCTAGAAAATAAGCTTAGAAATCAAATCAAAAACATCATAATTATATTCTTATGATAATTACGTTGAAGAGCTGATACATTTTCTGATAATTCAGCCAGCTAACTCGATTTTCTAGCAGATGGAACATTTGAAGGTAGGATTAACCTGCCACAAGAAAATTAAGCAATTTTGAGAAGAAATAATATTACCAAGCAATTTAATTCTCCCAAGAACTAACTCTATGCGAAATGAAAATAATTATGATACTTACAGTAAGTACATCTCGGATTTATAATAAATAAAAAAACTCTTTTAGGTGTCTCGCCATACGTGCCGACTTCAAAATGGCTACTCCGTTGTACATCTGCAGGATCGATGACAGGACTGTATTACGTATTTATCCTAAATTGGTGTTTTTTCAATTACGTAAAATTACACACCTTAAAATTACCTTAAAATCACACTTGCTTATAAATAACACTAGTCACTTTAATAAATAACTTATAATATAATTACTTATTCTTATAGTTGTTAAGTTACATATACTTATGACTTATTTCTTATTAAGTCGGGATTTGGCCATCAGGTGAACGTGAAGATATGTAGGTACTTACCTGAACGAACGAATGCGCAAACACAACTGATTGAATTCTGCCCTGTTTCTTAATCTAGGTATTACTTTTATGGGTTCTATTTATCTAACATGCGAAGTGCTTGCACTGCTCTTTATCTAACACAAAGAAGACTGTCGGCATCCTGTGATATTTTTATATTTCTTATATTTGAGAGATGTACTGTGCCAAAAAATAAAGAACTAATATACAAAATAGTGGTTTTCATAGATTTGTTGTGAGAAAAGACAGCTGTATGTTAAATAGGAAACAAACCTCAGCTACAGCATAAAGAACATGATATGCTGGCATATCATAATTTGGAGGATCTGAAGGATAATAATTTCATAAATCAAATGCGAATTTATAGATCCGTATTACATACGCAGTTATTTTATTACGTCTATATGAATGATACATTGTTTTTTGTGGCAATCAACTGGATTGCAGTTTTTCGAAACACAAGACATTCACCTCTGTTTTTCCTTCACTTATTCTTCCGGGATGGTACAATAAATGAAATACACATTTTTTCCCGTTTAACTCCCTGGAAGTTAATTCACTGTATTTACTTTCTCCTGCAGGAAATTTTTACGCTCCAGATTATAAAGGAAGAGTGTTTCGTTGTAAAGGATCGCATCTCACAGGCACCGTAAATAAACCTACACAGCTGCTACGATATATTGCTCGAAAGGTTACATCTCGTAAGTTGATTACAGTTAATAATTAGATTATATATAAATAATAAAACTGAAATATTAACAAAAAGAAATACATAAACAACATGGTCTGGTAGATATACCAATTTCAACACGATAAACCCTTATGGCCATAAAAAACTGTAATAACTGGTATTGCAGGAGGTTATTGATATATAATAGAATTGATATAGATATAGAAAATATTTCAAACATTTTAAAAACATATGATATTCACACAGCACATAAAAATACTTAATTAAATACTTAAACTTAAAATTCCTTTACACAACACTAAACGACAAAAATCCACTTGAAAAAACTACATATTGTATATACTAAATTCTATGTAAACAATGTAATGAAGTCTACATTGGTCAAACAATGCAACTTATTGAGGAACGTGTATAAGGTCACAAATATTCAGCTAATAATACAGCTCTGAAAAAACATTCGAATGAAACAGGTCATAAATTTAACTATGAAAATAATAGTTCGATTCAATTTATATTAAAAAAAATCCTAATGCCTGTAATAACAAATAAATACAGAACATCTTTCTGCAATCTACAATTTGTTAATATAAAAATATTAAACAGATCAACAGAAAATATTCTCTCTCTATATATATTATTATAAACTATATACCTACTTACATACATACCAATATACCTCGTAGGGTTTCTTGACTGCTCTTCCCTATGATACTAATAGAACCCTCTAGGTACCTTAAAAATTCATTTAAAACTGTAATTTTTGCCTATGTTAATATGCCTATCCAGTAGTATGTTAATTTGTTAATTATTCATAAAATAAAATCATATTTTGAAAAAGCCCAAAAAGGGAACTTAAAAATAACTAATTTGCTTGCTTTGAATTTATGTTCAATAGGATTATAAGTGTTTACAAATGGTTATGTAAAGTGTAAGACCTTTAAATTAAGTGTTTGTGAGTTAAAACGCGATTGGAAGAATTTAGATAGTTTTCTAGCAAATCCAAGTTATAAGTTGTTTAACTTTATCAAGGAGAAATCGATTAAACATAGGTAAAAGCAACAAATATCAAGTGCTACGAATTGTATGTAGTAGAAGGCGAAATAAGGCAGAAGTTCCATTCACAGTCCAGCATTCCAATCCAGCTTCCGCACAGCACCCCTAGGACACCATTACAGTAGTGTAGTGAGTGGGTAATAACAAGTGCATTGGGATTAACTTTTATTTAAAAAGGTAATGACAATCATTTCTATTTAGTTAAAAATTTTGTTTCAAGAGGATGTCCCATGTCATTAATTTAAGGTATAATAGGTTATCGCAGGGATTATATATTAAGTATTTATAAAATTTCATGAATGCACTAATAATAATATTTGTCATAATAAATCAATGTCATATGTAAGGAAAACCAATCTTCTTTCTATTTAAAAGACCTAACAGTTATTAAAGATTCATATTTGCTATATTTATGTATAAACATCGCATAGTTAACTTAGGATAAGTTCAAAAATCAGTCTTTTGAACTTCCTCTGAGGTAAAGTTTCTTAATGCTCAAATATATTCATTAATAGATATTAATAAAAATAAATCATTTCACAAAACAATATTACGAAAATAAAACAAAAATTTATAATTGTAATGAGAAAAATGTAAGTGTTACCATACATATATCTATGCAAAACCATAAAAGTGTTTACAAGAACTAACTGGCTCCCATTTAGAAGATAATCTCCAAGACTATAAGTCATAAAAAGTAAGCACCTATAAACTTGATAGACTATATCCTTATGTGTTAATCTTACAGTATATAGGTATATAAGGTAATATCTCCTTCAATAATAAATAGCATACATTAGGTTTCGGTAAGTAGTCGTCCGACTACTTACGGTAAGTTTCTCGAGGTGATATATTTTCACTTCAAATAACGATGTCGAATGCTACGATATAAATATGCCAAATATGCCGATCTGATAAATGTAGCTGTTGCATGATAAACTGTCACTTTGCTTGATATTTTGAGGCCTTATCATGGCTTTACGGCTTTAGAAACATGCGTCAGATGTGATACCATCGGCCTCAATTTAGTTATTTCTGCCACAGGTCTGAAATCTTGGCGCAAATACTCCCAACAGATAGTTTGAATGTTATCTAAATATGCTGATATAGGCACTTATATGCGCGAAAACCTACCTACTTTTCCTGGCATGTGCAAATATTTCCGGTCATAAACAGATAATCGGTAAGCACCATAATATTGGATAATAGCAGTATTGTATATATGTGTATATATATATATATATATATATATATATATATATATATATATATATATATATATATATATATATATATATATATATATATATATATATATATATATATATTTGCACGAACTCTAAACAAAAGAATAAGGAAAATATTAGAACGTTCGAGACGCTATCTTTATAATAGGCAAACACAATTTTGAAAAATATGGATTTTGCCATTTTGATTTTTTAAGTTTGAGTCAAAAATTTTATTGACTGACCTTAAACACCGCAAAGGGTTTCAAGTATGAGCAAAAATATGTCGTCGATTTAATGAACTTTATAAGAATTTACCCTCAATGAACGCGAGGAATTTAGAATATTTGAAAATAATTACCTTAATTTTGAGAATATTCGTGCTCCAAGAAATCAGAAAAGTCCTGTATTGTAACTGCAAACGATGTAAATGAAATAAAAGATTTGGATTATATCTATGCCTATCCTCGAGCCTTAATAACCAATGCCAATAATGATTTGGGAGTGCCTTGAAAATCGATATGCGGTATTATGCATAAGCATAATAGAGTTACTTAGACATACGCCCCGCATGCAAACATGCACAGGCTACCTCTCGATAACTATGTATCAATAACCCCTATCGATATACAGGGTGTTTCTAAATTGATGCAAAATGTTTTAAGAGGTGAATGTTCAGCAAAAATGACGAATAGTTTTTTCCAGAACCCCATCCAGAAAAAATCGAGAATATTCCAAGCAGTATATGGATGGTCGGAAATGGGAAAAAATCTTAAACTATTTTCGATAGGAGGTCCACCCCTTAAAACACCCCTTTTCCACCTCCACACTTCTTCTGGTTATTTATTTGGGTCCAATCGATTTTTCCCATTTCTACACCGTTAATCCTAAATTTTACTACCATTAATATACTAGAATATTGGCATTATTTTGGTAAATTTTTAACGTTTCGTTTAACACTGGCGACCAAGGCATCCGTCCTGGCATATACGTTCGCTCTGCTAGTCACATCAATAGGAATTTTGTTTCACTGCATTCCCAAGGGTTTGTTCCTTTCCCCATGATTATAGAGAGCATCCTTGAAGCTGCAATCTACTTGCTACATTTTAAATGCACGCTACCTACGACTAGCTATACTACTCAACCAGATTGCAGAAACAATTATTTATTAATTAAACAGTTTCTGTTAGTACGTGCGTGTTTTACATTCTAGATCTACGTCTAATAAGGGAGTGATCTCAATTACTTGAAATCGTGTAAATTTCAGTTTGCTTTGGATTAGACATCTTTCTCTAACTTGAAAAGATAGTTCTGAATATAAATTATCAACTTCATTCTGGTAATGAATTATCTGTAATTACGTTAATTTTTAATCATGAATCAATAAATTGCGTATCTTGGTTTTTACTAGTTAACAAGAACCCAGCTTGATGTTGAGTCAGAGAATATATTTTGTATGTATCAGTTACAAGTGTGCTAGTACCAGTGGGCTAGTACCAGTGACTGTCCGCTTGTTAAGAACGGCGACATTGCGATTTTCCATTGTCTGCTTGGATCACCACCGATGACACTAGTTGATTAACCATAAAAACCGAACAGCCATATAAACAGAGCAATGAAGTATGTCTTGACATATATTTCTTTATTGTAATATAGGAACTGTTAAACCTAATTATTTATTTTATGAGGCAAGTAGAGCATTTTATTAAAATCCAAATTACACTGGTTTACACTTATAAACCAGACTGTAAAACTTCAAGTACGAATATTATCTCATTACCGAGATGCTGGTCGAAGAAATATTTATGTTTTTTAGTTATTTTAACGTCATGCGTCTCAATGCACAATGTACAATGGTAGCATAAACCCACTTACAGGTGTTAACTATTTCGCAGTTTTAGCATCTGTCAAATAGGTGGCGCCACATGCCATTTGGAAACAGTTTTCTTTATATAAAGCAGATTCAAAATGCGTGTTATCAACTGTAAAATCAACGAATATTGTTGACAAATCTGTTTAAAATCAAAAGTTTAAAATAAAAAGCTATGAATATTTTCCTGCGGTATTTAAATTATTAAAAACTAGCAATTATCAATTCATAATATTTTCAATTACCTGTATTTAATCTTTCAATTGTTAAATTAATTGTGTAAATAATTCAAATAAGGGTATTTTTATTCGTTGTCCTTTAAGTACCTACATTTCTCAATTGACATTGATTTAAGTACATTTGTCAATTGACGCTATCCTGCATCTAATTTTCATCGACGGTACTGTTACTTCCATATAAGAGATGTAGGCGTCGCAGATCGCAGATTTATAATTATAAAACTAACTTGGATTTTTATACCTCATCAATATCGTCTAGACCTCCTAAACTTTTTCTCCTACCTTTACATGTAACAAAATGTCTACAGTCCAATAACTTTACTTCAAATCACCATTGGTGGAATCGCACTTCGATATCAGATTTAAAAATGTAAAAGCAACTTGGACTCTTCATGGGTCATCAACACCGTGTAGCCTTCGCAAACTTCTTTTACTTCTACATGTGCCATTTTAGTATGCATACCCGGTAAACATCTGTTCAAGGTTGAAGTAGTTCATTTTCATTACTTGTAAGTCTCGTACTTGTGTCTGATAGTAAACTTGTACTAGTTATCATGGTCCGGTCTTATTTAGGCAATGGAGAACGAGACAAATAATAATGAGATTAAAGGAGACATTTTCCTTAAGATGTATTTGGTTCAGCCGGAATAACCACGTATAATATTATATAGTAAGTGCAGGTAATCAGTTCGTATAAATGATAACCAAAGAGCTGAAAACATATTTTGTATTGTAGGATGAGATCTTAGAAAATGATTATTTTGATTACGGTGCAAATTGTATGTGAATACAATTTGTCTATCAGTCTATCATATAAACATACACTATAATAATATAGTCTAAGCAACTAATGGGTTGTAGAGTACATGGAAGGGTGGAAAACTTTTCGCTTCAGGAATGCGTTGGGGATAGTTAGGACGTGAACATATTAAAAGTCACCTTAGCCTGTCTGATTCAGGGGGGAGGGGGATAGAATGGTTCCTTTTCTTATTTTTTCGCTTCTAACTCTAAAAGTCGTTATTAATCAGACCTACATAAAATAGTGAGTATGACTATGACCTATATTATATCGTCTTTGAATGTGGTAAGAAATTGGCCCCTGAGTGGATCCTTGAAGCACTCCAATCATTAGTTAAACTCCCTAGACTAGAAACTATCGAATATCGAACATGGGCGATTGTAAATAATTGATACATGCCTATAGTTGTAGTTGCAAAACAGTGTCATATATAACATACACATTTAATATATTGTATTATCTGTGTTCATTTTTCATTGTCAAATACATTTTAAAACACATGAAAAAATGCCATAATGCTTAAACCGTTGAAATTTATAACCAGAAGACGGGGAATGTCTCGAGATAAAATGTAATAACTTTTATGTTTACAGGGAATTACATTAATCGATATTTATGGTACCATTTAATATATAACTACCTCGCTTACTACCTACTTCATATTTTTACTTTTTCAAACTTGACATTTTATTTAGTTCCTTGCCCAAATAGACCAATAAAATATTTTACTACTTAATATTTAACAGGGTGTCTTGATTTATGTTCATTAGATAGATGCGTCAGCGTTAATATTTATATCCGATCTCTTACTTTTTGTATTAATATTTATCTTTACTGGTACTTAATTTTTTGGTTTAAAATGGAGCAAATAATGGAGCGGAATAAAAAATAAAATAGGCATAACAATTTTTCAGTGCGTCCTTTTCCTTCTCAGAGGTCCAACATATTAGATAGCGTAGTTCTTGTTCGGCCGAAACTAATATTTTATAACATTTATTACTATAAATCAATGAATCATATTTTGCTTATTTATATTATTTTTGAATAACACAACATTTTTATGCAAAAAATGCGCAATTTCCCTGTTCTGTACAAGTCATCCAGTAAGCAAAGGGGTTTTCCAGGAGAAAAATGTAGAGGTTTTTTCTTACCGGTTCTATATGTTTTATGTGGTGCTGAATCTGAATCTGAGGTGTGCACCTCGCCAGGCGTCAGCTTCAAAAGGAAAATTGCAAAGAACTTTTCGTCCCTTTTTTCAGTTTTTTTAACTATAACTCGAAAACCAAGCGTTTTATGATTATAGCTATGATAAAGTTGACAAAAAATTGACAACAGTTGACAAAATTTCCTACAAATACGTATAATAACTTTAAAGTCTGGAAGTCCACAACGTCGTTAGATCGTGTTGAAAAAAATGGCATTTCTTGACTTTCAGCTAAAAGTGTTAAACAATGAAAATGAACGACATGGATTCTTTTATATACGATT
>CAXKVY010009874.1:0-14039 GCA_964058915.1 Tetropium fuscum
AAAACTGTAAAAATAATCCTAAAATCCAAAGATATATAAAGGAAAACAAAGGTTAGAGTTACTCATTTTCTAGAAATAATCCGTGCTTTTACAATCATTGAAACAACGGTTCTCATTTGTGATGAAATAATAAGAATGGGTACATTTTTTAAGCCTGGTTGTGACAGAACCACCAATAATTGCAGGCGCAACATAGGAACTAGTTAATGTGATTAAATTAGCGAAAAGTGAACGAAACTGAATCATAATTTAAATTTCTTGGTTCCAGCTAATACCCTTGCATAAATATAGACAATGGATCGATTAAACAGTGGGTTAAAAATTAAGCAGATAATTCTCCATATATGGATTAATTCAATGTTAGCATAATTGTTTTGATGTTTTCATTGCGGTAACATAAGAAATAGAGACTGAAGACAAATACAGTTCTAATTTGGCTTTGTGGCACCGTTATTACACCAATTTAAATCAGGTGCCAAACATTGGCAGATTCCAAGGTAGATGAACCCACAATAATACCCCTGGTGGGGAAACCTGAGCGCCGCGCCGTCGAATTGCACTCACTATATAGCCGATAGAAAGTTCTTGGCGGAGATTTTGTCAGAGCAGGCGAGACACTGCTAATACGCGTCCGGTTCAACGTTATTGTGTTCGCGACAATGAAGTATCTGATAGTGTCCATATTTATTGTTTGTTCCTTGGGATTTGCCAGAGGAGACGGCCGTGGTGACGGTAAGTTAAGAACGGGAACGTCCGGATAATAAAGCCTTTATTAGAAAGAGTTTATCTCTACACTTTATTACACCTAACCTAAAATTCTACCACAAGTATTTTATTAATAATATTAAATTATTTAAATAAAACATGAAAATGGAACTCGTAAATATATTTTATTTTTAATTTTACTATGATTAACAATTTAAAATTTTAACTCTAATTTAAAACTAATTTTTAATTTAAAACTAATTTTTAATTAATATTTTAAAATGTCAGACCTTTCTGGCTGAATTTTATGTGAAAAACATATAAAAAAAACCACCTAGATACTACCAAGCATTTTACAGAGGATTACTAACCATATATAATCAAATGCAGTTCATAATGTCTATATTTACAACAGTTCATATTAGTTTTAGTTAGAACTTTATATAGTAAAATCCTTCGTTTTTTTAATGAATACTATTTCTTCTGGGCTTATTGACTTCCTAAGGTCAGTTACATTCAACCTCATGACAAATACTCTACAAAACATCTATGACAATGAGTGATATCTGTTTTTATATGTAAATGTACCTAACTAATATTTGATTATGTAAATAAAATTCTAGCAATCAAAACCGTTGGATTGTTTATTTATAGTAAAAGATTACGGTGTCAGTGTCATCGTAGTCATCTAAAATAGTAGGTATTTATCTAGGATACAGCCGTTTTAAAAAATTCTCAAGACTTTTTTTGGATATTGGTATCTAGAAAACCAATAAAGATATATATATATATATATATATATATATATATATATATATATATATATATATATATATATATATATATATATATATATATATATATATATATATATATATATATATATATACATATATATATATATAGTCTATATCTCTATATATATATATAGTCTATATAAGTCTATATATATATATAGACTTTTTTTGGATATTGGTATCTAGAAAACCAATAAAGATATATATATATATATATATATATATATATATATATATATATATATATATATATATATATATATATATATATATATATATATATATATATATATATAAAAGGTTACGTAGTTACGTAATTAGTCCATAACTTTTTTTGTATGCGGTGTTCACTACCCAGTAGAAGGTCTAGATAAGTAGATGCAGTTTGAAGATTTGCAGTGATTTTTTAGATGTCGTTCTTTTATGATAACATTTTCCAAATAACTCCGAAACGGAAAGAGCTAGACCCAAATTGGTGTAATAATAGCAAAAAAGTTATGGACCAATTACACACCCCTGGGCCACCCTATATACCTACAGGATGTCCCGAATTGCAATTGTGACAATTTAATCACGTATCCTCAGGCCCGTATTTATTAATTTGACGCCCCTAAGCAAACGTATATTTGCCGCCCCGTTTCCCCCTCCTCCACCCTGATTATTTACTACAAATTCAATTGTTTAAAAAATATACGATCATTAGAGAACAAATTGTTTATTAAGCGTAAAATCATGTAAAATGACGTTTTTGAATAAATTTGAGAAGCATGTTTTTTGAAATCTATTGGTTTATTGTTTTGTATACTGAGGCAGGCCCTTACGTACGCGGCGCCAGTATGATGCAGCGCATCGGCCACGAACATAAGAAAACTAAAGGTATTAGAAAACAAATAGCTACGCCTCATCACGGACTCCAATAGATACATCTCCATCAGAAACTTACACAATCTTAGCCCCGACATAGTACCAATAGCGGACTACCAATGTAAAATTTTTTCCATTTTTAACCATAATTTTAAACTCTTTAAGGTCTTTTAAACTATTTTAACTTGATCAATTTACCCTTTATGTTTGTTTATTTGTTTTTTAGTCAGTTTTCTTTCCAAATTCTACAAAATTCAACTATTTTATGGCATTACTAGAAATTAATAAATAGACAAACATTTTTAACTCAATTTAATTGACAAACTCGGTCATTCTATTTTCCTTTTTTCCCTATTTTTGTGACCTTTTCGGACCTGCATTTACGGCGGTTTTTCATTTGGCATTTTTACCCCCAGGCAAATTAAAATGCCTCGAAGAGAGACAACAAAACTATTTACGAAAATTCAACTTCCTATTTATAACCAACTTTTTAGAAGACCATGGTCCACTGAATAATCCAATGACAGATAATACGCCCGTCAGCGTAAAGAGCTGTCAATTTACTTCGCTTTCAATTTCCGTTTAACTTACTGCGCGTGGCTGTCTGGCTGGTCCCGGGCATGGCATTATCCTCGGACGTACTTTCACTTGTATTATTTAATTTAAAATAAAATATATTTTTTTTCTGTTTCTTAGTGTGTCGTGCATTATAGAAATTTTGCCGCCCCTTAAAATCTACCGCCCTAGGCTGCAGCCTTCTCAGCCTATTGGGAATTATGGGCTATGATACGCAGGCCCATATTTCCCAATAGGCATCGGAAAATAATACCAGTTTTCTATATAAACTATATTCCAGAAATGCTTCCTTAAAGAAATTAAGGCTGTACAAATTTAGTTAAAGAAAATAAAATTTATTAATTGTTACGAAACGGCTTTATATATTACAATGAAATTTTGTAGGTGTTGGAGTACGTTTTGCAATGGCAAAGATATTTCTAGTTTTGCCAGTGGCGTCCTTACTAGCACGTCACTGAATATTTTTAACGAAAAAAGTGATTCGTCACTTTTTTTTCATAAAATAAAAATCAGTTTGATATTCTCCATTCGATTTGAGAGAAAAAATTCCTTGGATTTGTCCGCCAGACGCACGGTTTTCGAGTAAAAATCAAGAACCCCTTAATGCACCTGATCGCGGAATTCCGTAAACATTGTGGATTGATGGCAAATTTATTATTGAAATGTCGATAGCTCGTTTTTCACTATAATTTGTCTGGAAATAATGAAGCTCATGAAGCATAAGCACTTACACTTCTCAGGGGAAAAATCACCAGCATTCTTAAATACTTTTGCAAATAATTATTCGAAAACGGTGATATGCAAGGGAAAAACTGCAAGAGAAAAAAATATGAAATTTTCAAGAAGGTGAAATAAAAAACGTTAGTAGGTACTATCAATTATGTAATATTGGATCCAACGTTTTCAATCCTAAATAATTTATGAAAACTATTAAATCGTAAATAATTTGTGAAAATTAAAACTATGATTTATTCGAAAACGGTGCGTCATACGAACAAATCCCAATAGGCGCTTTTTTCTTTCAAATTGAATAAAGAATACACAACCCATTTTTATTTTATGAAAATAATGTGGGACCACTTTTTCCTTTAAAAATATCCAGTAATATGCTACTACGGGCGCCACTAGCAAAAATTAGAAACATCTTTCTGTCAGTGCAAAACGTGCTCTCTTGGTGGCAGTAAACGCCGACAAAGCTGTAGTTATCACCCAATTTTGACAAACATTTTTCGAAATGTAGAATGTGAAAAACTATACTTTACGTCAGAATGTCACATTCCTTTAACAAAAACCAAGCCCTAATATGTATTTTTTTAGGGATGAAAATTTAACAATATTTTATAAAAAAATTTTAGTACATCACTGGATTTAGGGACCCATGAAATGTTCATATACCAAATAGCCCAATCATATTAACATAAATAGAAAAAAAATATTCTAACGTTCTGCCATTTGGGGCTAATACTCTATTTGATTGCCCATAGCTCGAAAACTACTGGGCCAATTGGAATCGAATATAAACTTGTTTGTAGCAAATTTCGTTGGGAATATTTTTTGTGAGTATATTTTCTGTGAGATCGACCGTTTTCAAGAAATATACAAAAAAATGCCAGCATGCACGTTTGGGGTGGTTTTGTAGCGACCACTTAGCAGTTCATAACTTTTTTTATTTTAGAAAGTCTTACTTTGGCAGGTATAATTCCCAAATGGCAAAACGTTATAATTTATTTTGTCTAATATGCTTGGGCTAAAATTTTACGAAACAATATCATATATTAATAATTCTGTGGGAATATTAAAAATCAGATTGTTCTTATGAATGTATTTCCTCTGATCAAGTAAACAATGAAATAAAAAGTCAAAAATAACTGACAAGAACTGTTTTTATTCACAACAACATTCAACATAACTATGGGTATTCCAGAAATAAAAAGAAATTAAAGGAAAACCTAAACAAATTCTTGTTGCTTCCACCAATCCATCGATTTAGTTCATCCCACTTATCAAAACTTTTTCGTACGTTAATGGTTACCTTTCTTAGATGTTCTAGGGTAGTGCCTGCACATGCTTCAGTTATCCTACCCCGTAGCTCTTCTACTGACTGTGGTTTTCACTTATACATTTTTGCTCAAGGATACGCCAAAGGAAAAAGTCGAGTGGCGTCAAGTGCGGTGATCTTGGCGGCCATTTAATAAGAGGAATGTTTTGTCCTATTCACATAGTTACACAGTATACACACAGGCTTTATCTACCGCTACTGCGTTATGCACGGGACACCCATCTAAGCGAGACAGAAGTGGTAAGTCATATAGTGCGTCCCAAAACTAATTTATTAGAATGTTCAAGACAGATTTCCATTCAATTTACCCTCAAAGAAATAAGGATCTATAATTCTATAAACAAGCACCATACATTTATTTTATGTGAACGCTGCTTCTTTGCGTTTATAACCCATCCAGGATTTTCAACCGGCGCGACTTTTGACTCACTGTTTTTTCAACAAAATTTTCCAAAAAACAAGTGAAGTTTTTTTCTGGGCCCACAAACAGAATTCCAATATTCTTCGCCCATCTCCAGGTTCCAGAGGAGTATGCACAAATTTCGACTTAAACGTCTTATAATATTTTCTCTATGGATATTTAAGTCTAGTCTATATTTGCTTATTATTTACACCTGACGTGGATTATATCTGCTTTTTGAAGAATATGCTTTGATACACTGCCTATTTCATTGAAAATTTTTTACATGCGGTGTTCATGTACAGTCCTGCTGATCACTGTAGGTCCATCAGGATGCCTTTTATTAAATTATCTGGTCGCATATCTTGCCTAGAGAACATTGGCGCCAATACGCACAAATTCAATTTTGTCTCTTATACTTAGTTGTTCTATAATGACACCAGTAAGTTGTACACTAGTCCTTTTCCTTTGGACTTTTATGGTTTACTTGAACAGATGAAATAAATTCATAAGTACAATGTGACTTTTTATTTTATCACACAATCAGTAATATGTAGTAATATTTGATTAAATTTGGTAAATGCCCAATTCAAGGGCTTTTAATTTAGTGGTGTGTGTACTCAGATTTTTCATAAAAATTAATGATTTCGTTAATTTCCACCCATAAGAAACTATGCGGTTTGTATTGCTTCAAGTTTCAACTTGACTCTTGATAGTTTCAAATATATAAGAAACGCATTCCTGCATATTTGAACTTTAAACACTAACACCTTTACCAATGGTCACATCATGCACCACTTAATGCCTGTTATTTGGATCTTATTATAAGGCAAAATGCCATATTTCATATAAACTTTGCTTGCATTTGGGGGTCTCAATTCTTTGATTTATGTCTCTACACTACCGCGAAATGCTGTCGAATAGTTTGAAAATTCGCTTTCGTTTGATTATTTCTACAATTGATCAACTATTATTAACTCTCCTCTTCTAAGCGATGAATGAAGTCGTTTACCAGTTTACCTTCGGTTTATTTTAGATACAGCACTGAGGAAATTAAACGTTTTACAATTTGTGTTAGTCAGCGCGAGAAAGAATGACAAACCTTCACGGGATAATAGCATAAGTGGGTGTAAAATGTGTATACGCTACGTGACGTGACAATGTCGAAGTTACTCAAACAACTGAAGTAACTTCTTTTCCCAGGTGTTGCTTTATCCGGCGCTAGCTAGGATACGAAATCCAACCATTTCTAACAATGTTACAGAACAATCAGTCCTAAATTGGCATTCCACATATATTCCCTTAGTATATAGGTATACTAAAAAACGCTGCCCAACAATCCATCCTACTAATTTTTCATACAATTAATTATTACAGCTACAACATTTATTGAAAACAAATTTAATAATCCCCCAATAAAAATTATATTAACAATTTCAACACACATTGAGAAATACGGTTGCTATAGAAGTTACCCAATTAAAATTATACCCACTTATCACAAAGCAATATCTAATTTAAAACATAAAAAATAGATACAACTTCCTCATCCTACCGAGAAGCACATATCTACACATTACTGACTGTCTAATATTTACCAGACTGGTTTGAGTCAGGTAGATATAAATCTGACGAATGTCACATCCTATATAAAATATATAAGCGTGTAGATATTTGTTTTTTGAGTTATGTAATAAGAGTAAAGGAAACTGAAGATATGTAGATAATTTGACGTACTCTTTAAAATGTAGCAGAAGTTTGATTACTGGTAGTATACAATGTTCTAAATTTTTATGTAGTTACGGGTAGTACGGGTTTTACTTATTAATGTAATATAAAATAGAAAAAAATATATAGAAACCAATTTAGATAATATATATATATATATATATATATATATATATATATATATATATATATATATATATATTATATATATATATATATATATATATATATATATATATATATATATATATATATATATATATATATATATATATATATAATATATATATATATATATATATATATATATATATATATATATATATATATATATATATATATATATATATATATATATATATATATATATATATATATATATATATATATATATATATATATATATATATATATATATATATATATATATATATATATATATATATATATATATATATATATATATATATATATATATATATATATATATATATATATATATATATATATATATATATATATACATATATATACATATCTATATATATATATATATATATACATATATCTTTTAAACCAGCCTATCGATTTTGATATTTTTCCGATTATGATTTTGACACCAAATTTGAATGTCGCTGTGGAGTGAAATTTTATTTGTATTGAATTCTTAGGGTTGGTCACGGTATTTACCATTCTTTTTTCAATATTCTCTTTTTTGAATCACCTCTCTAGCTCCTTTAGCAACGAAGATGCGACATTTTAGATGAAACGGTGTTATTTAACAAGGAGGCTATGGTAGCTAAGTATTTAACAAGCAGGCTATGGTAACGGTTGACACTGAAACGTCAAAAGATTCAGTTGAAATTCTCTTGAAAAAAAAATAATTCAGTTAACGTTCTAAAAGAAAATGCCAGTGCACATTAGTCCAATTCAAGTAGTTATGGCTTTGGTAGAAGATGAAAGGTGTCAAAGATAATGCAGCTCGTATTGTTGGTCTACCAGAAACAACTGTCCGAAGAGCGATCCAGCGCTACCGAGAAACGGGCCAATACAGCAGACGTCCAGGTTCGGGTAGTTCCAGGATTATGCAAAATATTGACGATCGATTTATTGGTCTGCAAATATCGAGGAATCCCTATCAAACAGCTGTGATCACAAACCGAAATTGGAGTTTCAGGAGATTCGGAGTTTCAGGAGATTCAGGAGTCTCGGTTTTATCGCAAGAAGACCTGCTCTTGGAATGCGATTACTACGACGACATCGAGTAGTTCGTTTGGATTATGCTCGAATTCATCTTGTTTGGAATGAGTTGCAAGGGTCTCAAGTTTTGTTCACTGACGAATCAAGATTCATGTTGAGATCAGTAGACGGGCGTCGGAGGGTTTGGAGAAGGCGTGGGGAAAGATACGACTATGGTATGTTCAGTGAAAGGGAGAGTTGTGGCGGTGGTTCAAATGGTATGGGGTGGAATTACCAGCGATGCCCGTACAGAATTATTTGTGTTTCCACCACGGCAATCTCTAAATGCAGTTAGATACATAGAGATCTTGAATGAACATGTTGTCCCATTTGCACATTACATTGGCGAAGAATTCCTCTTAATGCAAGATAATGCACGACCGCATACAGCAGTGATGATAACTCAATTTTTAAACGATGTCGGAATTAATCGTATGCCGTAGCCCGCTAAAAGCCCTGATATGAATCCCATTGAGTATTTGTGGGATGAATTCGGACAACGTGTTAGTAGACGACGCAACCAAGAGAATCTGAATTAATTGTGTATTGCTCAGAGGAGGAAATACTCGTTATTAGTTAGTTTGTTGTTCAGTTATTTTTTAAGTTTATTGTTTTAATCATTAATAATTGCAGTCGTTTTACTAAAATGTCGAATAATTCGTTGTTTGTTATTTCTTTTTGATGTTGTTTGTACTTGTAAGTAACAATTATTTCAGCTTCCGTAATCGAAAACGCTAAACATTTCTTAAACGATGAACTTTTTAGACATTTTCAGCTCCATGGCCTCCTTGTTGAATATGAAACTTAATAACACCGTTTCATCTAAAATGTCGCATCTTCGTTGCTGAAGGGCCTAGAGAGGTGATTCAAAAAAGAAAATATTTAAAAAAGAATGGTAAACACCGTGACCAACCTAAGAATTCAATACAAATAAAATTTCACTCCACAGCGACAATAAAATTTCGTGGCAAAATCATAATCGGTTTTTAAAGGCTGTACATATTAAAAAATACATTTTTTATGGAAAGCCAATTACAAAATAGTCATCCGCAAGAATCGCCCTTTCAAACAAAAAAAAATTATCAAAATCGATAGGCTGGTTTAAAAGTTATTGAACATCAAATTTGGGACAAAATCTAGGTGCGCCACTTTTTATGCCCGTCAGTGTATATATATATATATATATATATATATATATATATATATATATATATATATATATATATATATATATATATATATATATATATATATATATATATATATATATATATATATATATATATATATATATTCGAATTGTTCAATAGAAAAAGCATTGGATTAAAAACTGTTACTTAATCTCAACATCAGTTTTACTAGAAGAAGCATAAAAATCCATAATTCAATTAAGTGACAATACTAAAGTAAATTATTTTTAGTTCGCAATGGATCAGTTTTTAGCTTTCTATTTCGGTTACAGACAACTTTCTTCATAATCGCAAATAAAACTGTGTAGGTATTTCATCCTCATATGAATATAATTATGGTACTTAAAGGAATGTTAGAATAATAATTATAAAATAACCATTATCTGCAGAACACCTTGGGTTCATATATTATTAAATATGACAACAACAAAGCCTTATAGTACAGGATCACTATTATATACTTTACTACAACTATCATTATCAAGCAATTATACTTCATGTAAACATCTTTCGGATTATAATAAATATAAACGACATGATATTTCATGATTTTTCTGAAGGATGCACTTCTAAATACCTCGACAAAATAAACAAAATCATTTAGTACAATTTTATACTTAACTCAGACATTGTCTACAATTATGCAACGACTTGAATATTATCTGATTTGTTCTATTTCGCGTTAAACAATTTTTTTACAGCACTTGCACAATTTTACAGAAAAATGTTTCATCACGTCGTTGCAAACAATTCTGGTGTTATTAAATTTGTAATAAAAATAATTAGGTGTTACATTATTATTTGTTTAACAGGCATAGAATAATTCTTTTATCCTGCGGTTTTTTTGTGGCCAGCACCAACCCACTTTGATCCATTGAATATATTGCCCAATCTGTAAATATTTTCGTACAGAACAATTGATTTTTTTCGGTATGTACCTATGCATTATCCTTGCAAAAATCCCAGAGTTTCCGAATTCTCCACATATTTTCTGGATTAGGCTATAATATTCAATATAACATAAGTAATAAATGTTGATCTACTACAAATAATAGCACCATAAAGACTTCGACTAAGTTTGGTATTACACATTTTTATTCAGCTACTCTATTAACTTTTTACGTGTTATATTAATGCGAAATAGAGCCATAAAGACAAAGGTAATTATCCATGTCTTACCAAAATTGGTTTACGTAATAGAATATGAGTTGTTTTAGCAATAGCCACTAGCCAAGCGTGCATATTTATTATTAAGATTATTAACTATTGGACTCTACAATTTCCCAAAATTTGAAATCGATATCTTGTTTTACAAGGAAGTAACAGGCACCGAATATCGTAGGCACCCGGTATATATACATATATATATATATATATATATATATATATATATATATATATATATATATATATATATATATATATATATATATATATATATATATATATATATATATATATATATATATATATATATATATATATATATATATATATATATATATATATATATATATATATATATTAGCTTTGAAATTCTTTGCTAATCATATTTGTTTTGTGAAAAGTAATCTTGGGTTTGTAGCATTTCATTACATAGAAATAAGCAAATAAATAGACGAATAAGAAGGAAAACACACTTACCAGTGCTATATCTAGACATACATACGGAAATGAACCACTATACACACGAAAACGAACCACTTAGAAGTTGTACAAGTTCTTTCACCTTTCTTGAGGATCTTCAGAGTAGTATACGATTTATTTCATTGATCATTTATACTTGAATTTAAAATATTAATACTCCAACACTTGGAGTGACGTTTTTTGACATTAGTTTTTGACGGAACTCAAATTCTTAGAATACACAAACCTAGTCTACTATTTATATTTGTTCTATTTGAACATATTATATATAAAAGCATTAGGCATACAGTTATCCAGAAGATGTTAAACTTTAAAATGCATAAAATCTTGTTGAACCTATTGAAAAACAACTACTTTTTCCAACTATATGTGGGAAAATATTGAATTACATATGCAATAGAGTTCTGAAACATTCAAAGAGGGAGTGATACAGAAATTGCTTGCTCAGTCAAAACTAAAATCATTTGTTGGTTGTATGTATGTATGTATATATATATATATATATATATATATATATATATATATATATATATATATATATATATATATATATATATATATATATATATATATATATATATATATATATATATATATATATATATATATATATATATATATATATCGCATTATGAGTGTAAAAGTATCGCATGTAGAAATCTAATAGTTATGAGTGAGAAAACAGAACTTTATTATTTTACTGTATCTTATGATGTCTATAATACTATTATGGTTTTCCACAATGAAACCATTTTGGACATTTGGTATAATCAAGAGGTTATAATTAAATTGATGAAATATAGCAAAAACATCTATTACAGCAAAAAAATTTTTGATGTTACGATAGTTTTGCACTATTGGAAAACAAATTATTTTCGTGTTATTTTGTGAAATATGACTTATTAATAAAAATATTATTAGTAACATATGGAAGATTATTTAAGTATTATTCAAAAATAGGTTTACAAATATAATAATACATTTCATATTATATTTAATCCAAAGATAACCTAATCTAATGGTTTCTACACTAAATTCAGAAAATATTGTAATATTTTTTTCTGACCAATTAGCAATATTAACATTTTAGTTTTATTCTGAGTCGGATTCTTGACCTTTCTTCAAGACTGGCAAACTTTTGTAAAATGAGTGGTATTCTCTTTTTATTAAATTTTTATTACACAAATCCATGAGTCCGTCATACTTCTTCTTTGCGATGCCTAGTGGGCCTCGCTAGGCATTTGTAAGATTTATTTTCGAAATCTGAGTAACAGATTTACGTCTTTCATTTTGTCTGCTTACCAAAATTTCTTTAAAATTAGTTTCTGAATTATCAGTTTTGTAGAAGATACTCTTCGATTTACCTTTTTCAAAACACAATATTTTAATATTGGTCCATTGAACTCGTTCATTTTCGGTGTTAATGGTAAAGTTTTTTCCAATTTCATCGGTTAAGGACTTGATATCGAAAATATCACTTTGTCAACCTCGTGCACAGCATAAGGCTCTCCAGTTTTTTTTGCCAAAGCTATAATTGGAATCCACTATGCAGGGATATAAATATTATTTGTTTTGAGCATACTACGATTTTCTCTCTCAATCGTAGAATGTACGCTGTCCCCCTCATTTTGGGTATGACCCACAATCAGAAACTTGTGAGTTATTGAGTCAATGTCAAGTTTGTTGACAACATAAAGGTAAGCAGCAGCTACGTACTTGTTCTTATTCTGCCCGCAGCAGTTATCAGAATAGAATATAATATTCTTGTTGGAACTGGCGACATTCTTTAAAAAATGAAACCGAAAGTTGCCAATTTCATTAGCCCCCCTTTTGCCGATAGTCTCGTTCCAAACGTAACAATATCCAAGTTTTTCGGGTATATTGTATATTGTAAAATTCATTGTGGATAATTTACTTTTATAATAAAAGTCGGAGGCTAAAGCCATTGGGGTGGGCAAAACAGCCTGCATATCGTAAACCGCAACCAAAAGTGAATTATCTGACGACACCTTAGCCACATCTTTAGCCTTTTATTCTCGAGAAAGTACTTTATTTTGAATATGCTGGTCAAATTCGGTCTGAGTTTTGAGCTTTTCGTCATCAGGTAAATTGTTGAATGAGATACAATAGCTGCATTGGTCCTTTTTAGGGGTAAAGAAACCAATATTATATTCGTGATTGAAAACGTGGGCATAATGGAAGTATTTTGCACAAATTGTTCCATTTTCCTTGCATTTTTCTTTGTATAATCTATATAAAGTAGCTAAATTTAAATCACCATCGAAAAATGTTCTTGTTGTTTGAGCTCTCAAGTAGTGTCATTCGACGGTTGGAATTGAGCTTATGTGACTTCGAATATAGTTTTTCGTCTCATCGGTTAAAATTTTAGTTTTTACGTGTTTTCCTCTTTTATCATCCTCTAATATCCCATTGCTGGTAACTTTTTTTCTTGCTGTTCTTGTTGTCATATCACTAATGCACAGAGTATTGTGAAAGAATTTTTTGCACATTCTTATCTTTTGAGCTTCTACCTCGAAGAAAAATTTATAGTTATTGGTACGATTAGTTTTTGCATATCTATATTGGTGTTAAATTTTTTTCATGTGTCTTAACAAATACTCTCTTTGACTATTAATGTCTCCAAGTTGCCAATACGCATCAAGAATAGTTTGACGCTGGTCTATATTTATTTGCAAATTACATTTAAAACTACATTTTTCCTCACAAGGTTCCTTTAGAGTTTTCAGATCTTTTCTATTCCCACTAGCTGTAGTATAACTTTGGCCGTGATTTACTTTGAATTTTTTTATGTTTCTTTTCCACGTATCTGATTT
>CAXKVY010009875.1:0-24636 GCA_964058915.1 Tetropium fuscum
GGTGGCATTCAGCACGCTATTGGTAAGCGTAGCGGCCTATCGTTTTCCATATTTCTTCTGTCCATGTGTTGTCATTGAACTACAACTAACTACTGAACGATTAAGTTGATTCAAGAATGATTTTCAGCTCCACAATTTGATCCGATAGAAAATATTTTTTTAATTAATTTAAATATCTATAAATTAGGGTTGCGATCGACGCACTCGCTATTTCTTCTGGTATATCTGGTGAGTTCGCCGTTATATCTTCGGAATCCAATGTCAATAAAACTAAAATGATATGATTCTTTAAATACGACTGTTTACTTTAAAATAAATATTCTAAAAGCATTTCCATGCTGAGTTTAAAGATGTGTCGCTGGGCTGGTTTGATTACGTTTCGCCCGTCATAATCGGGAGGTTTCTCCGAGAGAGAGAAAGAGAGAGAATGTCGGTTAAATAAAGGTAAAGTTGCGTATTCATGGGGCCAACATATTGATCCAAAACAAATCTCCTTTAAGTTGATACGTGTTTTTATTATTAAAAACAATAGAAATTTTCGAAAATCGTTTTTTTAAAAATGCTATTGACGATTTTCAAAAACCATTTTGTTCGTATGCAGTCTGATTTCAACAAAAAGCTGCGAATGTTTGTGGTGAACAGTGGTGATGTTAAGCTGACGCCGACTGTACTAAATTGAAAATTTTAATATTTGAATATATTAATTTTAGTTTTAAAGTTAACCTGCATTATACTGATCTACTAAGCAATATGTTATTGCTTAGTAAAGACCAATGAGAATGTATAAACACATCCTTGCCAGGAGAGATGGGATAGTTTATATTAACAAGGGGCAACGATGTTAGTAAAAAATAAAATGAAAATGTAGGTTCCTTGAATATGAAAAAAGAAATAAATATTTATGTACATAAAAAGTATAGTATATAAAACAAAATTGAAATATATTTCTGCAATAAAGTAGATAACTTAAATTAAAATTTCTAAATATACTAAATAAATCATGTAATAGCTAGATATTTATTTTTTTCTTCTGAAAATATATCAGCGCCTGAATCTTCACTTTCAAAAGGAATCATTATCCAGCTGAATTATAATCGGCGCAGTGTTGGATACTCATTTTCTATTTCAATTACGTGCCGAACGCAGTTTGTCCATAAATAAGTATTGTCGATGTCATTTACTACTTGTCTTATATGATGAATTACTATTATAAGATCAAACGAACTTACCTTAAGTGAAGTTCGATCTTAATTATACGAAGCCTCGCCTGAAAAGATCATTACTCTGTAGTACCCCTACTATGCTCTAGATGTCACACTAATTTAAAGCCAAGTCGAAAACGCTTGTCGGTATAGCTGTTACCACCTCTCAAACTCATCCTCATTCTTGAAAGCCCACAGGTGGCGCAACTCCAAATGGGTTACAGACTGGAAGGCTTTAGCCGTTCAGTCAGGGGAAAGAAAATAGAAAAAAGGGGGGGACTGATCTTATAATTATACTCCGCCTCGCCTTCAAGATCATTACTCTGTAGATGTTGAAAGCAAGTTGCGACACAGTAAGTTAGGGATAAAAAACTTTGTTTTTTATTCAGCCACCATGAAGGGTAATCCGCCCATAACATAAATACATCAAAACATTCTGTATAGCAAAGAACAAATAAACAAATGTAAATACATAGGTACTCTCATGACAGGTAATTTACCTTAACTAAAAGAATATAATTCTAAGTACCCAAGACAATCAAAATCATGTACTTATAATAGCTTTGGCTAAAGTACCTTGAAGGGAAGATATTACAGGGCGATTGTAAAAACGAGCAAAGGTGTTTGATTTTTCGGACCACCCTGCTGCTCTACGAATAACATCTATTGGGACACCTGTCCTATGTGCTTTAGAGACAGCAGCATGACGTGTACTGTACGCCGAAAACTTAGAGGTATCCAGCCCACTAGTTTTTAAAATATGTTGTTAATATATGTTGTTTTTAGAAGTTTTAACAGGTAAAGGGATCTTGATGTTAATGCCTTCACTTCCTTCTTCTATGTTTTGAATTTGGATTAATGACAAGGTCTGAATGCGCTGCGCCGTGGTTAAGGCCAGTAGGGTAGCTAACTTTGAAGCCAACGCGTCCAAGCCCAGGGAACTGTTAGCACCCATGGAGCGTAGGAATTCCAGTACTATCGTGGGGTCCCATGTATAGTCGTATTTTGGTGCAGATGGTGTCAATTTAGAAATACCCTTAAAAAACCTACGCATTCTATAATCATCTGAAATCCCCGAAGACGCTAATAAGGCAACAGCTGACCTGGCACTGTTAAGAGTGCCATAAAAGGCTCCCTTATCAAACCACTCTGTAAGGAACTGCAAAACTGAAGACACATCAACTACCAGAGGATTGAGGTCTTTAGTCTTGCAGAACTCCCACCACCTTCTCAAGGCGCTGTCATATTGCCTCCATGTAGAGGTCCCCACTGACGACAACATTATGTTCACTGAAGCGGAAGAAATTCCTTTGGAATGGAACGCCTCCCGGACAAGCGCCCTGCCACCAGGGTAAGATCTTGCCAGAGTGGGTGCGATCTGTTGGGAAGAGATAATAGATTAATATCAGGTTGCAGCACCACCGGCTCTTTAACAAGTATAGATGAAAAAAGAGGATACCAAAAGGGGACTACCAGAATACCCTCTGCTCTATCCTCTTAATATAAGAATAAAAGGTGGAAACGCATAAAAGAAAAAATTTGTCCAACATAGAGTAAATGCGTCTACTGCTACCGAATCCGGATCTGGAATCCATGAGACGAATCTATCACATTTCCTATTGCAACGATTAGCAAATAAGTCGATGTCTGGATAACCCAAAACCGTTACTATATCTTGGAATGCTTTCGAAGAAAGGGACCACTCTGTTTCACAAGAAAGTTTCCTTGACTCCTTATCTGCAAGTTTGCGTTTTTCGCAAAATTTCCAAATTTTCCGTGCTATATCATTTAGTTGTGGATATTGAATTCCACCCATGCGATTAACATAAGATATAGCGGTTGTATTATCGACTCGCAGTAAAATTTCACAACCTGAAAGATCTTTTGCAAAACACCTTAGCCCAAAGAAAACTGCCAGCAATTCCAATACATTTATATGAGAACCCTTTTCTGTGAAAAACCAGTGACCATTGGTTTTAACCGAGCCACAAACTGCTCCCCATCCTGTCAGGGAAGCATCTGTGATAATGGTTCTAACAAATGAAAATTTTCTAATGGGAGATACCGTATTAAAAATATGCGATTTCCACCACCATAAATCATCTTTCACACAAGAGGGAATAGACATTTGTGCATCAAAATTGTCACTAGAATTTTGTAATGCTAGAAACTTAGCTCGTTCTAATCGTTTCGTATATACCCAGCCGAATTGGGTTGCTGGACATATCGAAACCAAAATGCCAATCAGGTGTGCAAAATTTCTTATCGAAGAAGAAGATCTCTGGATAAATTCTGATACCAATTTAATAACCCGGGCCTCTTTACTAGGTGGGATACCCACCGTCAATAATGAAGAATCAAAGATGAAACCTAAATATTCCATCTTTGTTGATGGGGTAAGGCAACTTTTATCATAGTTGATGATAAAACCTAACCTTTCCAGTAAAGAGATAGTAGCCCGGACATTCTCCAAACATTCACTTTTATTTCTACCCAAAAGTAAAAAATCGTCCAGATAAGCTACTGAAAGAAATCCCTGAGCCCTCAGACTCGCA
Organism: Tetropium fuscum; assembly: GCA_964058915.1. Lineage (NCBI taxonomy): Eukaryota > Metazoa > Arthropoda > Insecta > Coleoptera > Cerambycidae > Tetropium > Tetropium fuscum. Next base: position 3,758 of record CAXKVY010009875.1, read on the forward strand.
ACAATGGGTTTTATTATCTTTGTAAAAACAAAGGGAGCAACGTTTAAGCCAAAGCACATGCAATTAAATTGAAATAATTGCCCTTGAAAAAGAAATCTTAAAAATTTTTTATAAGACGAATTGATAGGCACAAGAAAATATGCATTTTTCAAATCTAGCTTTGCCATATAATAATTCGGTTGCAGCAAGCGTACCACCGTGTTCTTGTCCTCCAACTTAAAATGCTGTGGGTCTATAAATGTGTTTAACTTTTTCAAATTAAGAATAAAACGCAAAGACCCATCCGATTTTGGATCTAAAAATATGCTAGAAATAAACTGTCCCTTGCATGGCAGACATTTTGAAACTGCCCCTATATTCAACAGATCATCAATGGAAGTCTTTAGACTCTCAAATTCTGAATCAGTCCAGTTAGGTACTGGAGGAGAAAACTGTTGTACAGCCTCTCTAGAAAAAGGCAATTTATAACCTAGAATCCATGATAAAATTATTGGATCAGATGTGATCTGATTCCATGCCTTAGAAAACTGACTAAGTCTACCTGCATACGCCCTTACGTTATTCATTGTCGGTGTCTGTATTCCGTCCTCCTGTAGTTCGATGGCTGCCGCTTCTGCGGTGGATATTTCTTTGGCACCGCCTCCTTTGGTCCGCCCTGACGTGGTGCTCGGTATTGGAGCCGGGACGCACCTCTCAAGTTTCCCGAGAAACTCTTGACCTTGGTAGAAGTACTTCCTACCCTAGACTTTTCGGACTCCTTAGCTTTCCTTAAGTGCCGTTTCCGAGGACTTCCGCCGTTCTATCGAGGGCTTCGGCCGACTGAATACGCTCCGATAGGTTTTCTCCAAATAGCCAGCCATCATCCCCTGGGGCCTCGGACAAGGTATCGGATAAATTTTTATTGAGCTGAGCTCTCAAAATTGATCGCCTTGTCTGTGATTGTTGCTGGTGGATGCCGGCAATCAACCTGGCTGCATCTCCCATTGATGCCAGCAAACGAGCCCTACCTTCCTCCTGAGGTGTATTACCAAGAATAGCAGTTAATGACTGACCCAAGGCCGACAAACTAGCTCCCAGCATGGCCTGTATGGTTGAAAAACGAGAATCTCTCTTGACAGCGGCCTCATTTACAACTGCCTTTACCTCCAAATTCATCTTGGGAGGTGCCATCAGGGGACAATTTTCTGCAACTGGATATCTTGTAATAAGGCTATCACGTATTTCGTCCTTCATACCAATTTTTAAAATACCTGACCAGATGGGTATCAACCCCACATGAATAGGGGGGGAAGTAACCGAAACAGTGCCCCCTTCATCCCCCAAAAGCCGCAATGTATCTGGATCGAGTGTCAACTCCAGTTGATTAACTCCTATAAGGAAATAGGAAGGGGTTAGCAATGGCTATAGTTACAGCCCAATTTTAAAGCTAAATACGTAAACATTATAAGAACCAAGTCCGTCAAACGGACGCATGGCCCCCAGACAAATGGGTAAGCATTGGTAAATGCTGTGACCTTTATTCGTAACGAATTATCCAAATAATATAAAGTATGAAACACTACAAAGTGTAGCACTGAATAATTAAAAATTATTCATTTCCGTCAAATGGATTTTTTAAAACGGAAGGCAACTATACCAACCTGCTGTTACATTATGTTGAAACGAGGCTTGAGAGGGTGTAGGAGATTCTCCTCTTATGTTAGCATCTTCTACTGGATCCAAATCAATTGGATATTCTTGATCACTCTGATACATAAAGTCGTTGCCTGACATAACAGGCGAATTCCGTCCAGAATCTAATTCTAACGGAAAATCTGCAACGCCACTGGAATCCACCACACCTGGTCGGTGTAAGTCTGGTTGACGTCTGTCAGCACTGCTTGCGGCGTTGTTCTTTGCCTAACTAGTACTACAGCCCGCAATGGGCTGAGGTACTGTTGGTTGCCTATCGGCTTCGTGCCCCGGTGAGTCGGTAATCGTCGCCGACAAATGGCGGCGACGCTTAGATTGTTGTAACAAAGATATTAACTCATCGAGCTTATCCTGGACTACTGACCTCGAGGTATGGTGATGGTCCGGAGATCTCGAATGGTCACGTCTCCTCTTATGTTTCCCCATTTTCAGAAAACCAAACAATAACACACAATTTCACAGACGAGAGGTAAAGCGAACGTCACATCTAGACACACTAGTAAAGAATGAGGATGAGTTTGAGAGGTGGTAACAGCTATACCGACAAGCGTTTTCGACTTGGCTTTAAATTAGTGTGACATCTAGAGCATAGTAGGGGTACTACAGAGTAATGATCTTGAAGGCGAGGCGGAGTATAATTGCGCTTAACGTTAGTGAGTTATTACATTTTCGCAAACTTCTTTTTAATGCTGCCCAAACCATCTCTAAGGATTAAATATGCAATAGTATGGAGGTAACCGCAAAACTGTATGGCAATTGGCGCTTTTCTGAAGCTTTTACAGGAATTTCCATTTTTTTTTCGTGAATTTTAGAATGTCTTCCTTGTGTCTTCCTTAAAATGTCTATGGTACTGGTATTTGGTCTTTTATTTAATATACGCGAGTGATAAGATGTATTATCTAATACAATTACCGAATTAGGCGGAATATTTGATGGAAGCTGTTCAGAAAACCATTTTTTGAATAATTTTTAGAATATGATCGCTTTCCTTTAGAACACGGAGTATTTAAAACACAATTGTGTGAACTGTCTACCGAACTGTCAAACCATTTCTCGTCTAGATACACTATATACCTGTTTAGTTGACGACATTCTTTGATTTTTGCCAAATAATTTAACCAAAGTGCAACTATACGCTGTAATTCCATAATTACCATACGACTGTGAAGTTTTTATGTTTAAAACCGCATTGTAATAAAACATTTCGTAGTGCACCTAAATACCTATACAGGAAAATCGCTTAATTTTTCTTATTCACTTGTAAAGTGGGAACTATATTTTCTTTATACATATGTATTTTAAATTGTACGCCGTACTACATCTCTGGTAGTATTATCAATATATTTTAAATTCGCATTTTTGCCTTTCCTCTTTGCACCGTGATCTTTCTCACATCGTTCCGGATTTTCGCTTTTCAAAAGTTCATGTATATTTAAAATAATACGTTGATTTTGTACATGTAAATCTTGATTTTTAAACTCAAAGGTTGTTTCGACGTTTTCCACAATAACCGGGTAAAGTATTTCGGGATTTTTGGGCGTTATATTATTATCTTGGGCCAAATGGCCTCCAGAACGCCATGGTAAATTAGGAAATAATTATATCTTAACTTTTAGTAGTACATATTTTGAATCGATATTTACGCACTGTACTGATAAACCGTTTTTCAATCGGATACGCGGCGCGGCAGTCAACAAAGAAATGATTCACGACGCAGCAGACCAGTCTGTTTATTCTCTTTACACCATCGCGCAGCCGTAGATAATTCATCGGGCTGACTTTAAAAGTTCCAGTAACGGACTCCCATGCACGTTTTCAACTACTCTCCGAATCTCAATGCCACTGCTAAATACATAGGACGAAATTTTAAGATAAGTGCGGACGGTCCTGTGCTTTAGCCCCAACCAGAGTCAATTCCGCCGGTATACACTTTACCTACTATTCATAAATTAAGGACTTTCATGTAAATTGTGAACTGTGTTGAATAAATGCGAAAGCATTTGATGTTAGTGCTCAATGAACAACAAAGGATTGCAAATAGCGGCTTTGCTTTATAATACAGTCGACTTCTCAAGTAAACAAATTATTTGCACTTAAAAACCGGGTGCAAACATTTGCTAAATGCTTATTCTAAATTATTAATATATTTAAAACGTAGTACATATCCCATAAAGTGTAATAAATGGAAACATTGGAATGTAATAAATTGCATTTAACATCAATTGATATAAAACATACTATATAGGTACAAATTAGAAATCAAAGGCAAACTTGGGTACGTTTATTCTCCTTTTCACATCCATCAATAGTATACCTCAACTGGATCTTGGTAATGATATTATTTAACGTTTTTATACCAATCAACAAAAATGTTTCAACAAATAATGTTTATTTGTTAGAACAAATAATAATTTCGTGTTTCATTCCAGTTTACGATATATGTAGGTTGAAATAATACCTACAGGTTGAAATAATCCCCATTTATCTACGACGTACATAAATCCCGTAAATTCAAATCGTGCTGATAGTTGAACAAATTACATATTAACGTTATATCCAGACTGAAAAATATTACTGATTGAAATAGTTTATGCTATTTCCGAGCTCTATGCTCTTAACGTTTATCTCGATTTTATACTTTGTGGGTTTCATAGGGTGTTTTAACATAAAAATGTATTATTTATGCTTTTATTAGTGTAATTGGAATTGAATTATGTTAAAGTTATGTTAAGCACATATACTTAATTAAAATAACCAATTGGAACAGTTAATTAAATCTTCATTGATAGAATTTAAGGAATTAAATACAATGTAATGTTGAAATGGATTGCATTATTATTATGTAACGCATGTCAGTGCCATTAGGGAAATGTGGCACGACATTGCCGTTAGTTAGCATCCAAGGTCTTATTTAGAGTTTTCACAGCGCGAATGTTTTCACGCTGAAAGTTATTATATTGCGTTTTAGAACTTCTTATTTGCAAACACATTCATGAATATTCTCCATGAGCAACAAAAACAAGGGATGGCGTAGGTGCGCTGCTAAAAGCGTTCAACTCTGTTTATGAGTATTTACCCCCAAGATTCAACAAGCATTTAGTCATTTCGGTGTAAAATATTCATTTTTATTCGTCTATTTTTGTGGAATAGAAATGCTCCTGAGATCACCATCATATCTTATATTTTTAAAACTATACTAGACAATGCTATAATATGCTATGATATTGTACATGCTTATACTATATGTATCCGAATAAATGTAATATTATTCTAGTTACGTTATTCTTAGATCAACGAAATATATAAATTAACAATTAATCCTTGCTTAGCATACACCAATACATAGGTAGCCTGAGAGGGGTCCAGCTTACATGTATTAGGGTAAAAATATATATGTTAGGATTGTTTTGTGTAGCAAGATGAGCATAGAACTAAGTTTGCGACTTTAAAGCCTTTAAATTTTGACTTTTTTTCAGTTCTTTGAATATAGCTCATAAACGACACCGAAATGAAAGTAGACAAAATTAAGCAACTTAGTTTTATGTCATCCTACCCATTTCTACAGGACCTTGAAGTTACATTTTAAGATTTGTTATAAAATTTCGGCAAACGTCAAGTCCTGTAGGATTAGATTAGGATGACATAAAATTAAGCTTCACCAGTGCATTTTGTAGGTTAGAGTAGGCAAGATTAGATTAGATTAGAGTAGAATGGAAGTAGAGTACTATCTACTTTCATGTCGGAAAGAATAAAATTTTCTGATTTCGGTGTCATTTATGAGCCATATTCATCAAACTGAAAAAAGTGCCAAAATTTGGAGGTTTTTCGCCTACCAAGTTCTCTCCAAGACTTTCGAGCTGGCAAACTAAGTTTTATGGTTCGCTTACTATACAAAACAATCCTCAAAAAATCTTTTACCCTAATTAATGTAACCTGGAATGTATCTATATATTGGCCTAATAGTAATTTTGCCAGAAAATGCTAATATTAGGGCAATGTTATTGATAACATGTGATAACATGCTTTGCTGAGTAGTTGGCTAAATAGTGAAGCTCAGAAGGAACTAAAAAAGCCCTTTAGCTACCACGGAAAAATCTATTGAGTCAAAAGTTTATATTGCAGATTATTAAGGATGAAAATATTTTAAACGAGCACCAGTTTGTTTCATTCCGTTAACACAAAACGAGGGTTATTCTTATCTTAAGAAAAGCAAATTTAACCTTCCCTCACCATATTATTTGATGAGATGGGGCAAAATACCAAAAAGACCAAACAACCATACTAAATTCATTTTGAAATGAGGGCAATATTTTTTTTAAATAATCATTCCCAGGAATTAACATCACAGCTAATATTAAACTACCCAGGAATGTGCTTTAATACTTTTTAGATAAGGAATACTGAAGCTAAATTAAAAAAACTTGAGCGTTTCAGTTATTGATTACAAGAGTTCTGGTAAAATTAAGATCATGTATGATTCTATAACATGTCGGTTTACTCCGTAACGGTGCCTATTATGGAGAAAACGTAGGAATGCTTTTTGGGCGAACAATGTACTTACAATTGAAATTGACACCCTATATATATATATATATATATATATATATATATATATATATATATATATATATATATATATATATATATATATATATATATATATATATATATATATATATATATATATATATATATATATATATATATATATATATATATATATATATATTAGCTTTGAAATTCTTTGCTATTCATATTTGTTTTGTGAAAAGTTTGTTTGTAGCATTTCATTACATAGAGAAATAAGCAAATTGACGAATAAGAAGGAAGACACACTTACCAGTGCTATATCTGGACATACATACGGAAACAAACCACTATACACACGGAAACGAACCACTTAGAAGTTGTACAAGTTCTTTCATCTTTATTGGGGATCTTCAGAGCAGTGTACGATTTATTTCATTGATCATTTATACTTGAATTTAAAATATTAATACTCCAACACTTGCAGTGACGTTTCATGACATTAGTTTTTAACGGAACTCAAATTCTTAGAATACACAAACCTAGTCTACTATTTATATTTGTTCTATTTGAACATATTATATATAAAAGCATTAGGCATACAGTTATCCAGAAGATGTTAAACTTTAAAATGTACAAAATCTTGTTGAACCTATTGAAAAACAACTACTTTTTCCAACTATATGCGGAAAAATATTGAATTACATATACAATAGAGTTCTGAAGCATTCAAAGAGGGAGTGATACAGAAATTGCTTGCTTAGTCAAAACTAAAATCATTTGTTGGTTGTATGTATTAATTGTTTCTTCGAAAATTCGAAAAAAATCCAATTTTCACCCTGGATATATTTATTTGCTTTGAAATTCTTTGCTATTCATATTTGTTTTGTGAAAAGTAATCTTGGGTTTGTAGCATTTCGTTACATAACGAAATAAGCAAATAGACGAATAAGAAGGAAGACACACTTAGGTACCAGTGCTATATCTGGACATACATACGGAAACGAACCACTATACACACGGAAACGAACCACTTAGAAGTTGTACAAGTTCTTTCACCTTTATTGAGGATCTTCAGAGCAGTGTACGATTTATTTCATTGATCATTTATACTTGAATTTAAAATATTAATACTCCATATATATATATATATATATATATATATATATATATATATATATATATATATATATATATATATATATATATATATATATATATATATATATATATATATATATATATATATATATATATATATATAAATATATATATATATATATATATATATATATATATATATATATATATATATATATATATATATATATATATATATATATATATATATATATATATATATATATATATATATATATATATATATATAAATATATATATATATATATATATATATATATATATATATATATATATATATATATATATATATATATATATATATATATATATATATATATATATATATATAATGTGCGAATTACGATGAGCTAAATAATTACTAGATTAGTTATATAATGTGCACAACTTGTAATAGACTGAGATATTTATTTTTTGAAAATAATTTCGGCGTTCTTAGTATCCGCATGCTAATCTAAAACCTGATTTACGATGCCATTTTCTGCTAGAGAGTAGAATAGAGAGCAATTAAAGTTTTTATTATTGAGATATATTTCACATGTTTATGGCTTATTTATTTCATCTTGTATGGGATCACGTGAGATACAACATATCATTTGAAATAGTTTGCAGCTTTATTACAAGATAAATCTTACTACATTTCTGATATAGATATTCATATTTATATTGTGAAAAGTAATCTTGGGTTTGTAGCATTTCATTACATAGAGAAATAAGCAAATAGACGAATAATAAGGAAGACACACTTACCAGTTGTATATCTGGACATCCACGCGGAAACAAACCACTTAGAAGTTGTATAATCCAATATGTATCTATATATTATTTAAAATTATTTATTGGCATTATTATGTAAGATTTTTCATGCGTATGTCTCCTACTGTCCATATACATATGATAAAAAACGAGTTGCCGCTAACAAGGCAGAAAATATATGAAACATAAAATATACCGTCCAAAATACATCTTTCTTATTCGCTATTTTCCTTGCCTTGTCTACATAAGCCATTCCATCAAATAAGATTTTAAATTAAACGCCACAACTTTATTTCACAGATTGGTTGTGTCAGGGGTGGGTCTACGCTTAATCAGGAATTATTTTTACTCATGCAAATGCAAATTTTTATTTTAATTATGAATACTTTGCTATACGTATACATATTGATTATTACTCGGTTTATTTTATAATGAAAAACACATTTGCCTAGATAATAATCCAGGGCTAATTCTTAAGTGTGTACCCATATGTATATCGAAACATTTATTAAATAAATGATAAATAATTACAATTGTACAATATATACGAGTATAATAAATTTATTGAATATAATAAATAATTATATAATTACAATAATAAATCAATTATAGTAATTAGTAAACTAATTATTATGTATATGTTTTAATTTTTCAATGCAATTGTGTATGAAAGTTACCCTAATATACCTAAATATTAACCTAACCAGAAAGTCGCGCTGAATAGTGGTCGGTTGCTAAAGAGTGGTGGGCAATGAAAATATTTTACCACAAACGTTACAGGTAACCAAGAGGGTGACTAAGGAGTTGGGGCTGCTGAGGTCTGCACCGGTCGTGGTCGCAGAAGCGGCGCTGAAGAGTTGTCCCCAATGACCAGCTGAATAGTGGGAGAGTCGCCATCAGAAGGGCAGTGACCAAGATGGCTGAAGAGTTGGAGGCTGATGTCGGCACTAGCTGTAGAGTGGGACATTGACGACAATGGCCAGTGGCGTGTCTGAGACACTCACCTACTTTTCCAAACATTACCTACAACAGCGGAGATCCACGTGACCTTCAGCGACAATCCACATTATTTAATCTTCGGTAATCCGATGATCAATATATCAGCTAGAGTGCGAGTGACGATCCATGTTTAATCCGCATCACACCTATAGCGACGACCCACGTTTAGGTCCCCTCAAACCTCTTCCAGCATCCATTGAAATATGGAGGGGGGGTAATTTTCCGAAGAAAATAGGCCTAAAGGGACGAAATTTCTAAAGAACAACAAGCTATTGGTAAAAATTTCCGAGTTCGAAAAATGTATGAAGTTTGAAAAGCTGTATTTCGGAAACTAATAGTCGTCTTTGAATAACTTGACTAAGAGTCTAATATACTTCAACTAATAGAAAAACTAAGTGCTTGAGGGTTAAAATACAAAAACTGTAGAAATGTAGAAAATTGCGTGGTTTTTTGGATTTTTGACAATTATGCGTTTGGCGCTCGAGGTCGACAATTTTGATTATTCATTAGAACAGCCTGATTGGCGCAGGTTCCCCCTTTCAGATCACAAGGTTACTAGACTTATGGCCGAGTGCACCGTAGTCTTAATCCTGGATTAAATTTAAGACAGACTTATTTTGACACATTTATGTTGCACCGTGTATTAAAGCCCAGATTAATGTGATAAGACCGACTTTAATTAAAGTCGCCAATTTAGAGGGCTTAAGACGGAGTTTAACGTTAAATCTAGTCACAAATAGGTTATGTTTCATTATTTTAAAAAACATTTTAGGCATTATTACGTATTTTATGCGCTTTTAGGATTTTCCTATATCACATTTTTTTCAATAAATGTCTAAAATGTCCAAGCCATAGGGGACAGTGATTTAAAAATTAGAGATATTTTGGCAAGATGGCCCGATAGCGCTCATAATTCATGATAATACCAACCATCTTCAACGAAACAGAATTAAAATAAGATTTAAAATGAGGGAATTTAATAATTAAAGCATATATATATATATATATATATATATATATATATATATATATATATATATATATATATATATATATATATATATATATATATATATATATATATATATATATATATATATATATATATATATATATATATATATATATATATATATATATATATATATCGCACTATGAGTGTAAAATTATCGCATGTAGAAATCTAATAGTTATGAGAAAACAGAACTTTATTATTTTACTGTATCTTATGATGTCTATAATACTATTATGGTTTTCCATAATGAAACCATTTTGGAAATTTGGTATAATTAAGAGGTTATAATTAAATTGATGAAATATAGCAAAAGCATCTACTACAGCAGAAAATATTTTTGGTGTTACGATAGTTTTGCACTATTGGAAAACAAATTATTTTGGTGTTATTTTGTGAAATATGACTTATTAATAAAACTATTATTAGTAACATATGGAAGATTATTTAAGTTTTATTCAAAAATAGGTTTACAAATATAATAATACATTTCATATTATATTTAATACAAATTTAACCTAATCTAATGGTTTCTACACTAAATTCAGAAAATATTGTAATATTTTTTTCTGACCAATTAGCAATATTAACTATTTAGTTTTATTCTGAGTCGGATTCTTGACTTTTCTTCAAGACTGTTAAACTTTGGTAACATGAGTGGTACTCTCTTTTTATTAAATTTTTATTACACAAATCCATGAGTCCGTCATACTTCTTCTTTGCGATGCCTAGTGGGCCTCGATAGGCATTTGTAAGATTTATTTTCAAAATCTGAGTAACAGATTTACGTCTTTCATTTTGTCTGCTTACCAAAATTTCTTTAAAATTAGTTTCTGAATAATCAGTTTCGTAGAAGATACTCTTAGATTTACCTTTTTCAAAACGCAATATTTTAATATTGGTCCATTGAACTCGTTCATTTTCGGTGTTAATGGTAAAGTTTTTTCCAATTTCATCGGTTAAGGACTTGATATCGAAAATATCACTTTGTACAACCTCGTGCACAGCATAAGGCTCTCCAGTTTTTTTTGCCAAAGCTATAATTGGAATCCACTGTGCAGGGATATAAATATTATTTGTTTTGAGCATTCTACGTTTTTCTCTCTCAATCGTAGAATACTTGTTCTTATTCTGCCCGCAGCAGTTATCAGAATAGAATATAATATTCTTCTTGGAACTGGCGACATTCTTTTAAAAATGAAACAGAAAGCTGCCAATTTCATTAGCCATTAGCATTTCATTAGATTTCATTATCGGCAAAAGGGGCCGATAGTCTCGTTCCAAACGTAACAATATCCAAGTTTTTCGGGTATATTGTATATTGTAAAATTCATTGTGAATAATTTACCTTTATAAGAAAAGTCGGAGGCTAAAGCCATTGGGGTGGGCAAAACAGCCTACATATCGTAAACCGCAACCAAAAGTGAATTATCTGACGACACCTTAGCCACATATTTAGCCTTTTCTTCTCGAGAAAGTACTTTATTTTGAATATGCTGGTCAAATTCGGTCTGAGTTTTGAGCTTTTCATCATCAGGTAAATTGTTGAATGAGGTATTTTTAGGGGTAAAGAAGCCAATATTATATTCATGATTGAAAACGTGGGCACAATGGAAGTATTTTGCACAAATTGTTCCATTTTCCTTGCATTTTTCTTTGTATAATCTATGAGTAGCTAGATTTAACTCACCATCGAAAAATGTTCTTGTTGTTTGAGCTCTCAAGTAGTGTGATTCGACGGTTGGAATTGAGTTTATGTGACTTTTATCTCCTCTTTTATCATCCTCTAATATCCCATTGCTAGTAACTTTTTTTCTTGCTGTTCTTGTTGTCATATCACTAATGCACAGAGTATTGTGAAAGAATTTTTTGCACACTATTATCTTTTGACCTTCTACCTCGAAGAAAAATTTATAGTTATTGGTACGATTAGTTTTTGCATATCTATATTGGGGTTCAATTTTTTTCATGTGTCTTAACAAACACTCTCTTTGGGGATTAATGTCTCCAAGTTGCCAATACGCATCAAGAATAGTTTGACGCTGGTCTATATTTATTTGCAAATTACATTTAAAACTACATTTTCCTCACAAGGTTCCTTTAGAGTTTTCAGATCTTTTCTATTCCCACTAGCTGTAGTATAACTTTGGCCGTGATTTACCTTGAATTTTTTTATGTTTCTTTTCCACGTTTCTGATTTTCTTGATCGCTTCTTAGGTTTTTTAACTTCTCCTACTTCTTCACTTTCCTGGCCGATTAACGCATTATTCATTTCATTATTATTCAGTTCATTAGTACTTCTAGTTCCCTTATTTTTTGCCTTACGTCTCAATATCAGAGTCAGAGATCCCTCTGCAGAATCAGTTGATTCATCATCTTCATCTTCTTCCCAGTCTTTGTCTTTGTCATAATCAGATGAATGATAGGGGTCTTCGTTGACGAAGCTATTATGTGGGTCTAGACCTACATTTTGTAACGTAGTGTACTCTGGTACATCTGCATCATCTTCATTTTGGCGCATACTTTAGACTTGACTTCTTTCCTTGATAATTCCAGTAATAGCTTTGTTGCGTGAATGCAAAATACTATTTTGCATTCACGCATGTTTAACACTTTTTAACACTGTTACACTGTTTAACAATAAACATAAACACAACCACAAATAGTAATACAGGATAACACGCTGATATGGTTAGCGGTAAACAATCGCAACTCGAATGCGTTAATTTATGACATTAGTTCTAGCAGTTGCCACTGGTGTTATACTATCGTACTCAAGTGCGATACTATTGCATGTAGTTGTTGATTCTCTTCGTTGATGTTCAACAGTAACTTATTTCGTTTAATAATATCTCATTATTTTTTTTCATTTAAAATGGTATTGCACCCAGTAAGATGAGGTATTTTGGGAGTTCCATACCATTTTAAATCAAAATTGTAAATTTTGGAGTTGCCATACTTTTGCACTGCGATATATATATATATATATATATATATATATATATATATATATATATATATATATATATATATATATATATATATATATATATATATATATATATATATATATATATATATATATATATGTTCAGATGTATGTATGTCCAGATATAGCACTGGTAAGTGTATCTTCCTTCTTATTCGTCTATTTGCTTATTTCTCTATGTAATGAAATACTACAAACCCAAGGTTACTTTTCACAAAACAAATATGAATAACAAGGAATTACAAAGCTAATATATATATATATATATATATATATATATATATATATATATATATATATATATATATATATATACATATATATATATATATATATATATATATATATATATATATATATATATATATATATATATATATATATATATATATATATATATATATATATATATATATACATATATATATATATATATATATATATATATATATATATATATATATATATATATATATATATATATATATATATATATATATATATACATATATATATATATATATATATATATATATATATATATATATATATATATATATATATATATATATATATATATATAACACACACGCGCACACAGGACATTGCATACTACTCTTGGTCTTTGGGACAACATAACATCATTTGGATTTGATACACCATATATATATATATATATATATATATATATATATATATATATATATATATATATATATATATATATATATATATAGCAATTAATTTTGGTATTAATTATGAAATTAATTAGAAAATCGTCATTTAACCTTCTAGATTAAATGACGATTTAATCTAGAAGAAAATCTCTCTACAGGAGCAGGGGCACCACTGGTCATGTATCTAGATTTCCATTCATCGGTAATTTTTTTTTGCTTTTTAAACCGTTGAACCCGTTTTAGTGAATTTTCCTTTGACCTTTTTACCAGATTTGGAGTCGTATTAGAAACTGTTGCAATTTCTACCCACGCCCTATTTTTCTCCTCAGATGTAATCCCATCAATCTTTATATTTTCACTTTCGTGTTTTTATTCTGCAATTAAAAATAAAAGAGTTATTTTTCCGCAGGAGTAAAGTTTGAACAATAAGTTTGCTTCTTACTTTCATCTACCAAGATTTGCTGGATAAATGTAGATATTGAAGTTGTATCTGTATAATGTATAATGATATTACGATCCTCGAGCATACAGAGAGAAGATATATTGATGCAAAATTAAATACCTACCTTCGAATATTCAAATTGAAATTATTTTCGTCAATTTTCACAAATGTTTTCAATAAAATAACCTAAAAGTCACTAGGCGTTCGACTTAAAAGGCAACGTTGCCACGTTTCAACTGGACTTAGTTAAGTCTTTATGAATTGTTACCGGTGCATTTGAATTAATAATAATCCTGACTTAATATTTTAAGTCGACTTAACTAAGCCCAACTTAAGGTACAATCGGGGCACTCGGGCATTAGAGCTTAGTTTAATGAATAGTTTGAGTGGAAATATCCTTGTCCACATTTTTGTCAATAATTACATTCTGTCACTAATACCATAAGTAACTGAAAAATTACCAGTTAGCTTAAAATTAGATATATAAGTATAATTTGTGTTCTAAAGATATTCAAGCATATAAGCTGTACCTACATATTTCTTATAAAATTCCTTTGAAATATAATCGGCACTTTTGTCAGTGTACATAAAATTTTCATAGGAGGACGGGAACGGAATACAGATAATTTTGGTACGAATTCATATATTTGAAGGAAAATGAAAGTAACGATGTCTGGCATAAAGCTAGGACGCGTTCTGAATGAACGAAAATGGTATGAGGGGATATAAGCATATTTTTGTCCCAGTTTCTACCGTATACCTACATATATGTAAGGTAGATATAAGTATATTGTGTACCTAAAACCTGACGCACAATATAATATTAAGTAAAAATTCTTCATGTTGTACCTTTATATGAACAGCATAATACTAATGACATGATATTCTCCGTTAATTTTATCGTACAATGTATATTGTAGTCGCAGATCCGATATATTTAGGTATTTTATAGAGGGTATTTAAAAAAGACGCGGCAATATTTGAGGGGATAATTGCCCAGGTCATTATATAAAAAAAGGTTCCTACAAACATAGGTCCGCAAACGTTTTGTTACCGATCTACAGGATGTTAAAGTTTACTTAAAAAAAAGAGTAAAAAATATATTTCTCCAAAACTGCTTGAAATATTATAATGAAATTGTAGGTGTATTAATAGCTATGGAAGACGCATACTCTGCAATACAAAACGATTGTTTAGTCCTACCAAGGACGCGCGTCTTGGCGCACGTCATCGGCTATTCTTAAGGAAAAAAATATGACGCCGCTCGCTGTAGAGAATTCTTAGAGAAACTCTAAAAATAAAAATTGCTTTTGAATTCCTTGTTTATTTATGAAGCAGAAAACTTTCTTCACATTTTGTCGTTCTACGCACCGTTTTTCAGTAAAAAAAATAAAAATCATTTTAATTAATGCATGTCCATTCATCATACAAAAATATTTTTACAGATTCAAGGGTTTGATTCAAGGGCAAAAACAAGTATTTTATAATAAGTTTCACCATTTTCTTACCAATAATTACAAAAACTAAAATCTGATTTGAAAAGTGAAAAGTGAAATCTAATTTTTTATGTCCCTATGTTTATAGGAACTTTTTCCAGAAATGACCTGGACCATTACCCCATTAAATATTGCCGTAATTTCTTTAAACACCCTGTATATTGCACTTGACGAATTATTATTTGGCATCCAGAATTATTTTTGATATTAATTAGTTTACGGTAGACATTGATTGTTATACATTCAATTAATTTTCACATCTATGTCCTTCTTTGGTACACAGTTTAAATAAAAAAATAGTTCTCCACTCAGCCAAGGCGCTTAATGGTTCAGTACATATATGTTTGTCTTTGAGTAATGGTGAATGCGATAAAATGTCTAGATACACGAAAAAAATTACAGGTTAAGTATGAACTAAGAGAAGGAGGGTGTGAGAGTATAAAAGAGAAAGAGGGAAAAGTTCAATATATCAGAAACTGAGTTCCAGGATAAGTAAAATGTTAGTTTTATTGTTTCTTTCGTGAAATGGCGTTTTTATTAAATTTTGACACAAAAACACTGTTATCTGCTCTACCTCAGTCCGTGAATCTAATGTAAGCGATGAAGAAGATAATTTTTATATATTCTCCTAACATTGTTAATATAATCTTAAACTTAAAAAAAGCTAATAAAAAAAATATCGTACTACGTAATAAATACGTACGTAATAAATACTCGTATAGGTATTAGATTTATTAATATGAAGGTATACCCCGGTTCTATTATAGATTCACTTAATTTCTTATTCTTTACAATCTATATTGAAATGTTTCATATTAAGATGCGGGTTTCACCTACAAGTTGCTACAAAGGTGAATATGGTCCGAAGCGACTCAAAATCTGTTTTTCTAGATTTTTGGGCTATATAGAACATTATCTATACATTTATAATAAAATATGCTATAAATGATAATAATAGAATATTCTGGAGAGGGCTGACACCTTTGATCTGACGATAGATACCACCGATATCAAGGACAACGGCTGATTTTTCACGAGCACCAAAACACTTATACTTTGCTCGACGCGCAATTTGCCAAGCAAGTTGGCATCATCCGAAGTCGACTAAAACTAATTTTAAACTCAGAAACTACTTCTATTTGAACCTAAATTATTTTCATGGTTCAGTGATCCGCGACGAAAATTGTCACGGTTCAACGAACTGCTATGAAGGAACGCATGGAACGGACTATACCGGACAGGTTTTTGTCATCATTCATACTATTTTTACATTTTCTAATTCCTATGCTCTCAAATTCATCCAACTGCCTACTATTAATTACATTTCTAACTAATCTTAAGTTACCAATACCTATTATTTTATGATTGTTCTCAAAAAGCACGTTAGGCAATACTAGACTTGTCTGTTCTTCCATATTTTACATGAGCCATATTATGCTCTGTAAACCTTGTATTAATTGATCGTCTCGTTTGCCCAACATATTTTTTACATACACGTCTGGTGTTGCTCAACGTGCTTTTGAGAACAATCATAAAATAGGAGATAACTTAAGATGAAATATAATTGATAATGATGATAAATAATATTTTTTGTCGCCGTTCATAATTTAAGTATAAATAGGGCAGCTTCTTAGTTTAAAATAATTGGTTTTAATCGTCTCCAGATGTTGCCAACTTGGTTGGCGAAACGCGCGTTGAGCGAAGTGATTGTTTTGGTGTTCGTGGAAACCTAGTCGTCGTCACCAGTGATAATAATAGGATATGCTTGATAAGGTTGTATCTTATGGTACGCGATAAGAGGCGAGGTACCCTTTTTCGGGGTTCTCTTATATCTAGGAAACTGCGCGTCCTAGTGAAAAGGCCATTCTATAAAATTAAAGCTGTAAAAATGTGCAACCGGATTCCTCCTAACTAGTCAAAACAAAGTCCCGGTCAAAAATTGTATTCCTTCCATTTCCCTCTATATCCCCATTTTGAGCATTCATTGATTGGGCTATATAGGTGGCGTTGGTAAGAACGGTCAAGCGAACTGATGCAAAAATAATATGATTATTTGAAATTATTGTTAAAGTATAACTATAGTTAAAGTATAGAAAATTGCTAAAATCCTAGCTGCCGAACACACATTTTTATAAAATTACCGTAGAAACACGTAGAAATATTTTTTTACGAATCCTAATATGATTCTTTTTATTATGGTTTATATGTCCTATGTACCGGGTTTTACGATTCAATTTATTTGGAGACTTCTTCTGATGTCCATTTGCTGGACAAGTTTTGTTGCAATTATTTAAGAGCACTAAAGCTAATTTCCCATTTTACTACTTACGTTTCGTGATGTCCAGAGTATATCCAGGATCTAGAAGGTAGTTTGTGATTTTATTTTATTTCCTATCTTCTCTCGAGTAAAAGAATATCTCTCGAGATATTCTTTTAATAATTCTTTTATATAACGATTAATTCAATAAACCTTCTATCGAATTATATCCTTAGGAGAAATCCACATATTGGATACTGGATAGGTACCTCCTGCATTACAGCAAAGAACTATATTATTAGAACTGTATTTAGAATAATCATATATTGTTTTGTTACCTATTTTCTGTTATTATCATCATATCATCGATGATGAAGTATACATATTATTTGTTATCATGAAATTACGAAGCATATAAACTGAACAAACGTATACATAATTTTTCTTTATTCTTACCTATGGTCAGAAGATTATATATTTATGTAAAATTCATAAACAACTATATACTATACTATAATATGATATATAATATGACTATATCATAATAGTGCACGATATGATATTGCTTGTATAATTGTTGATAGATGCAATAGAGAATAATATTTTACATTTCTAATTTTCAAGTACGGGTTGAACAGATATTGGGAACATCAATATTCACAAATATCGTCGGTCTTTTCACGTAAGGTCGTATCTCAGTTTTGAAGATTTTCCAGCAAAACGATTTTAAATATTTTACGTTTTTTTTATTGTGAATAAGTCCTGCAATTATTTTTAGAGCTTGGTGATTTTTTACGTAGCAAATAACATTGTAGAGCTTAGACAATTGGTCACTTAGATAGTGCTTGGTGCCTTAAAAGTAGTAGAAAAAAAGTGACAAAAGGTTGGCCCTTGTGTGTGTTTGTCTGACCAAAAATGAGATACGCCTAATGAAGCAATATAAAAAGATTCCAAATGACGTTATTTATTGACAACAGCGGCTATAATAACTTTTAAGCGGCTATAATAAAATTGTAACCTCTCACAAAATAATAATATTTTGTTGAAAATACATAAAAACTAAGGTCCTATTATTATTACTCATCGAGATGAGCCAGAGATTTAAAAAAGTCTTGGTGTTCTTCTTGTTTGATCACAGGCGTAACTCCTGAACACAAAGAAACCAATTATTGGTACCTGTCTTTACTTATGTTGTTTGCTCCTGCATTCAATCGTCGAAGTCTATACATTCTAATATTATGCTGTTTGTTTGTCTTTAAAAAAGGTCTGATCTGGAGAATATTTCTTAACTTTTATTTCCACAATATTCCACTTTACTTGGTTTCCTAAATCACACTTCCTCACGGTCAAGATTCTTACATCTTTTGAAAACTGTTTAAAATCAAGAAAGTCAGAGATATTATCACTATTCAGAGATATTACTTTGTACGGCTGATTTTGTCTTGCCAAGGAACAAATTGAGTGTAATTGTGAAGGAACGTAGATATTTCCCGAATGTTTCATAGCAAAGCCTATTGTGCTATGCGCAGAATCGCCTTCGTTTTATCCGTGAAAGGCCTCGAAGAATCTTAGAGATATTTCTTTCAAAGCGTTGCAACCATGACAATATTTTTATTTTGGCCCCTGAATCCATCAGAAAAAAGGGTAATTTCTTGGGTTATCCCTTTGTCATTATAATACTCCAAAATTGCCGTCGCTATTTCTGAAGCCCCTCTTTGGCTAATGCCTTCATGCCACGTCGAGCAGAAACCGTCTCCACTGGCAATATTGTAAAACGTTAAACTAACATTAGCCAGTCTATTTTTATAAAATAACGCATTTTCGATGCAGATGGAGTCTTCTTTTGCATTTTGTTTTTGTTTTTCCTTAATTTCTCTTACTCTTTTTCTGAAACTTATTTTTTATACTTCTCTCTCAACTGTTCTATTTGCTGTTCAGTTCCATTTTTGACAATTGTGCATAAAAAAGATATTTTTTAGAAGAAAAGAAGGACAACTTTTTGCCTTAAAAATTCTCTCAAGTCGAGAAGGAAGGCTTGTCTTCATTCTTAGTAGCCCAATCCCCTAAAAACACAATCACAAAAACACAAATAAAACAGAACACAATGTCCATTTACGAAACAATAACGTGCGAACTAAATCACTACCGGCAGGCCTGCCACCTTCAGTGAATCACACGTAACGCGTTGTCACTAAAGATACCCCTTTAAATTATGTCCATGCATGTCTTTTAATTCACACATATGGGCCTATCCTAAGTTAGGCCTATACGTGAGAATCACATGTTGATTATTCTTAGATACGACCATAAAAATATGTGGGGAATAGCAAAAGTATAAAATATTGAGATACGCCTTTCGTGAGATAAAAATATGCGGCTTAAGCCATTGTCAGTCCTTACGTGAAAAGACCGACGATATATGCACACATGATCGATACTTGAATATACAGTTGGCATTATCATCAAAAGACTTCTAAAATGAATGTGTATAGATTTGTGATAATTGGGTATTAAAAACCCCTACCTGCAAGGTAGGGGTTTATAATACCCAATTCCCTTCCTTCTCTATATTCTAAAACGGGAATTTCATGTAAACAAAACGTGTCCCTAACTGCTTTTTTTTAAGGTGGCTGAAAAATACTTAAAAAGGGTTATGGGAAACCATAATTATTATAACTATGATTTTCGCTTCATATGATCTTAGCGAAACATCCCATTTTTTAAAATAAAATCCAAGAAATTAATTGCTACTACAAATAATTAGGAACTCTTTAGCAACAAATTATGAGTCGCTTAAAAATTGGATTAATTAAAATTGTTTCTCTAAGTTCACGTACATTTTTGTATCAATATGTTCAAATATAAATAAAT
>CAXKVY010009876.1:0-34720 GCA_964058915.1 Tetropium fuscum
ATACAGTTATTAGACTAGATAATAAAAAAAACAGAATAATTGTTCTTTCAACTTAAAAATTGATACTAGAAGAAACATACACTGAGCTCGTAAAGTTTGGAATAAATTCAATTAATCGTTATTGAAGGATTTTCACAGGAAATCCTCGGACACGTCAACCTTATTTTATAAAATGTCACTTTTTTCAGCCATCGATTTTTTTTTGTTTTGTTCGTTTTTGAGCTATGACGTCAACGACAATTTTTTTAAATGACAACCCATATTTTTTTTTCACGGATTTCGATAGAGCACATTTTTCTGAGTGCGAATATGTCAAAAATATAGTACCTTTAACATTAAAGTTTTCGAGATATTCGGTTGCAAAGTTTATAAAATGTACCATGGCACCATGCATAAGCTATCGGGCGGGTCAAGATTTTTAATAGCTTATTGATTCTAATAGCTTATAGCTTATTACATTTTAAAAGATTAAGGAGTAATATTATTTATTTTGGTAGCTTATCGAACATTTTGAAAGATTTGGGAGTAATCTGTTTAATTTTTTAACAACAATTTAAACAAATAAAAAAATATTTTAACAAATAAATGATAAATAATTAAAGTAAAAAATAAAATCAGAGTAAATTTTCAAAGTGACCTCCATTCACTTCCTGGCAATATCCCATCCGCCACTGAAACTCCTGCAGAACCTTACCAACAGTATCGGGTTGAATGGTTCGAATTTCATTGCGAATTCTGTCCTTTAATTCTTCGATGGTATTTGGTCTATTGAAATAGACTTTGCTCTTTAAATAGCCCCATAAAAAGTAGTCTAGGGGAGTGAGATCTGGAGATCTAGGGGGCCATTCGATAGTTCCCCTGCGACCAATCCAATGGTTAGGAAATACATGGTTTAAATAATCGCGAACGATCACTGCAAAATGGGGTGGTGCACCGTCTTGTTGGTACCATATCGTGTGATGGGGTAGATCTGGATCTACGTCATTTGGGTAAAGTACCGCAAGTGCAGGGACTAAGTCGTCTCTTAAAAATTCTAAATATATTTCACCTGTTAATACGCCTTCAAAGAAAAATGGGCCCAAAATACGATTACCTACAATACCAGCCCAAACGTTAACTTTTTGTGGAAACTGACTACGAGTTTCCATTTTCCAGTGTGGATTTTCAGGAGACCAATATCTACAGTTTTGCCGGTTAACTGTGCCGTCGAGATAAAAGGTAGCCTCATCAGAAAAAACAATATTGCGTAAAAATCCGTCGTCATCAATCAGGCGTTGCAACATGGTTTGGCAAAACTGTAACCTACGGTCAGGATCATCTTCGTTTAACTCTTGGACCAAAACCACTTTATACGGATGCCATTTGTTCAATTTCAAATATTTCAAGACAGAGCTTTGAACTATTCCGTTGTTTGCCGCCACTTGACGAGTGGGTAAATGGGGATTTTCTTGAAGCTCTAGTAGAACATTCAATTTAACATCTTGTTGCACTGGTGGACGACCCGTTCTAGGGCGATCTCTCGTATGACCCACTTCTAAAAACTTTTGTTCTATTTTGCTAACGGTGGACTGTGTAATTGGTTCTCTGTTTGGATATTTGTTGTTAAATAAACGGCAAACTTCTACTTGTGTGCGAGCTCTGTCCCCGTAACCGATCATCAACAAAATTTCGACTCTTTCCCTTTCACTCAAACGACGGACCATTTTTAAATAAAATGAATTATGATGGAATAATGATTAATCAACTTACTTAATGATATTATTCAACTGATTAAAACACAAACTTGCGAGGAAAAACTTCAAAATTGTGACAACTGTCAAAACTGTTGTTTTTCCTGCGCTTTCTTGATAAATGATTAGCATTTGGTCATCGCTTGTATAATTCATTCTTAAAACTTTGCAACCGAATATCTCGAAAACTTTAATGTTAAAGGTACTATGTTTTTGACATATTCGCACTCAGAAAAATGTGCTCTATCGAAATCCGTGAAAAAAAATATGGGTTGTCATTTAAAAAAATTGTCGATGACGTCATAGCTCAAAAACGAACAAAACAAAAAAAAAATCGATGGCTGAAAAAAGTGACATTTTATAAAATAAAGTTGACGTGTCCGAGGATTTCCTGTGAAAATCCTTCAATAACGATTAATTGAATTTATTCCAAACTTTACGAGCTCACTGTATACAGAAATTAAAATTTTTAGATAAAAATACGAAGATAGGGAACGGTTAGTATAGAAAATATTTAAAAATGTGAGAACAAATTAGTAACAATACAATCAGATTTGAATTAGCATTGACACGTTGCTTCAAAAACGTACATAATATATTTAATTTAACAGTCAAGATCAAGAAGAAAACATTGTTACGAAATATTCTAACTTGCTGTGTTTTTGGAATTTTATCTTTATTTGTGATTTTTGTTAGATGTTTCCCTTCACCATTATTAATTGTAATACCAACTTGAGAAAAAACTCAAGCTACATATTTATAGACGATCAGTTATTATTCACTTTTAGTAGACGCCTTGGAAGAGATAACTAACCCCCTCCACCGTCGCTACCAGAGATGAGGAAGCTGTCGGTGTCAGTAAATTTTGATCTGCAAAATAATGCAAAATAGTTATTTATGCAACGGGCACGTTTTCACATGAATTTCGGACAATATTTTTTCTACTTCCGACATGGTTACCAAAAAATGTATGTATACTTTCAAATAAAAATAATATACTTTACGCACTAGTGTGTAAACTATTTTAATTACCCACTACACGAATTGTGCAAATTAGCCCTTTACAACGCAGTAGTAGGAAAAATATTGAATCATTTTGTTCTTGAAGTAGCTAATAACATAAACTTCTATCCAAAACAAAATGCATCAGAAATTACTTTCAATCACTTATAATAATTATTACTGTCGATATAACTTGATTCTATCAATAATTTTTATAATGTAAGATACAATAAATATAATAGTACCAACCTGGAGTCACAACACTAACACATTGCACTGCAGAGAGGTCAATGTCGCCCGTTTTAATTCTTGTTGTTTTTTTGTCAATGTCCCATAGAACAGACAAGTAGCTTCCAGAAACATGTTTTACAATTCCCCAACAAACCGCCGAATCATAATTTTCCCAAACACGGCCCTGCTCCACGAATTACCACTTTCAGGCGGGTCAAACTTTGTAGCGCGCACAGCAACGCGATCTCCTACTCGAAACATCATTGCAACTGACAGAAAACTCGTAGAAACATGATCAAAATACCAATAAACAGGAAAAAAATCGCTCTCTCGATTGGTGTAAATCTTAGTCCTGCCAGAAGTTCGTAAAAGCCTCAAATCATTCATTAAAATATGGTAGGACATATAGGACAGGAAGTCCTGCTGGAAGTACGCTGTACGTTCTATCATTAAACCGGAATTTGTAAAATTTTTGGCGAATTACTGGAATACACATAATGCCGTAGGAATTTTGGATGATAAGGTTGTAAGAATAAATGTTCAGAATATTTGTTATATTTTTTATGAAGATGGTGCTGTTATAAAGCGTGAAGAGGATAACGAACTGTTTTGTGGTCACCAAGAAGCTGATACGCGAAATATTTACCACATTTCAAAATTGCCCGAAATTTGGAGAAATGTTGTTATTCGTGCTTCTGACACTTCAGATATTTTAATTGTAGCTTTAGGAAATATGAACCTCTTCATTGAATACTCTGCGATACGTAAACGTAAATGTCATTTACCAGTCTTTGGGCAAAAATCTATCGAGGGCATTACCTGCTTTTCATGCCCTTACAGGATGTGACTACACGGCAGCCTTTGCTAGAAAAGGAAAAGTGAAACCTTTTGCTTTATTGCAAAAAGATAATGAAACAATAAAGGTATTTTCCTCTTTTGGCCATTCTGAATTCACCGACGTGCAGATTAATTGCATGGAACATTTCGTTTGCAAGATGTACGGAAAACATGACATTACAAGAGTAAATTAAGCTCGATTCGACATTTTTGTTAAAAATTATGGCATTTCTAAATCCCCTAATGTGAAACCTCTAGACAAAATTAAAAATTGCGATGGCAGCATTTTACCGCCATGTCAGAGTTCGTTATTGTGCAAAATACGGCGAGTTAATCAGATTTGTGCAATTTGAAATTTTGCTACTGAGCCTCTAGAAAATTTTTCAAAAACCAGAAGAAAACGGATGGATCTTAAATGAGAATAAATATGACCTTCAATGGTTTGTTGGACCACAAACACCTAGCTCGTTAGAAGAAATTTCACAAACTCCTGTAACATCCGCCGAACCTGAAAGTGACAGCAAATTTGTTTCCTACGATCCGTCCAGTGACGAAGAAGACTGATTTGCTTGTTTATTTACCTATACAGATATTATTATGTTTTGTTCGTTTATTTCAAATTTTATGTACATTCCTACTTTATCAGTAAGTAGATATATGTGTCGGAAGGATTATTTTTGTTTTATCCATTGTTTACGTTTCGTTATGTACCTAGGTATTCTTCAGAAACCTACCAAATGTTTCTTGTTTCTTTGCCTTTTTTATTAAATATATGTACCTATTTAGCCAAAATTATATTATTTTCATGTTTTGTGAGGTATTTTATAACGTCTGTGATATTAATAACATCGTCTGCTTGAAAAATATGTCTACCCATGGATGGTAGACACAGTGAGACAGTCAACCAGTGATATTTTCAACGATTTTAGTCCAAAAACGTTTGGTATTTATAAGGCAGGGCCGTTTGTTATAACAATAGCGTGTATTTTTTAAACTTTGAGCTCGTCTGCTCGTTGAATGCGACCGTCTGCTAAGAAATGCTTATTGCAGATCAAATAAGTGCACCAAGAACTACATTTCTGCAAAAACAATTTATTGATATTTAATGGGGTTGGAGTTGATGGGTGCTTTTTTGACATTTTCACGGGCGTCTGCTTCAAACGGATGCCCGCAAGGCGCGGCAGACGCTTGGAATATAAATGCAGCTTATATTTTTACTCATTTTCGCCCGCATTTTATGTTGGTAGTTGTGAGGCGAAAACACGTCAAAATACACAATTTTTTTTTTAAATCCATATGTAACGTGACCACACCCGGCAGGCAGACGGGCGGTTTGATATAGCCTGTGAATAGTGCAATCACTGTAAAATGGCAAACCTTTGGTAACAGATGAGGTGGTATTTTTTACTGCCGGTCTATTATACTCTTCACTGAGAAATTACAAGAGTATATTGTATTTGATCTGATAAAAACCAAATTCGCCGATTTATGTCGGAGAGAAAATTTTTTTCTCATTATCAAATTTTAAACAACTTTCAAAATATCCGTCCATCCATTTGTCTCTCACCTGATGCTACGTATTTTTTTCTTAATACGCCATCTCAACAATAAAAAATCGTTGGTAAAGGAAGAACGGAAGAATCTCATTAGTTTTGAGCCAAATCCCTTATAGTCCAGTCACTATGTACTTGTTTCCTGCAAAAGGTCTATCAGATTTCTTGTCCTAAAGTTGCAACCCTATCCGAGTGGAGCACAAACTACCCCAGGCGTTCTAGGGGTGATATTGCTCTAACGTGGAAACATAGCTTAAACTGTTAGTCTGACAACAAAAAGTTGTTATTAATAAAAGTAGATTTTGTAGATATCTAGGATTTATAGTTTTTGAATGGGAGGCCCGAGTAGGAAGACACTTTTCAAGGTTACGCGGAACCAGATTTGGCGGCGTTCGAATATTCCGAACGTCTTAAGGCCGGTATCCATTTGTTGCAAAATCACGCATCGTGTCATCGTTGTGTATCAGTGGAGACAGGAAACCGTTGCATAGTAACGTATCAAAATAGGTAAAAAGAAACGCAACATACATGATCGCAAAATCGTCGGTTTTTCGCCGACATATCAAAGAAATGATACGATACAAGACAGTCACAGTGTTGACGGACGTTTTGACACAACCGGTCGTTGCATATTCGCTTTATAAAAACAAAATATATCTTGTGTGCAGTCAGTAGTCGTCTGAGATTTCCACTGGATGGTACTATAATTTTTTTTTAAATATTAAAACAATATTAATGGAGTGGAATAAAGAAGATATAATAAATTTTATAAATAAAAGATTTGTAGAAATGTACCTATTTTTTCTCCTGCTGCAGAGAATAGTGAATAAAAATATACGCGGTTGCCGCTTGATGAGGTTCATTCATTTCAGAGATGCGGAAAGAACTATTTTGTCAACCTGACCGCACTACCCAAACCGTATCCCTCCGGTTCGCGCAATTGATACATGCAGATACGCAGTGAATCTGGGCTGAAAAAAAAAACTGACTCGTAGCAGTATCGAGTATCGTACCAAAATGAAACGATACGCTGATACGATACGTGATTTTGCAACAAATGGATACCCGCCTTTAGACTGACCATTGCTCTGATTGCGATTATTGAAATAGTATCGTGTTCTTGAGTACCTATGTTTTCCAACTTATCTGCAAATTCGCTTAAGAAGTGAACATATGATATATCAAAATAATATAAATTGTTTATTTTTTAAAATATAGATACATTACTACATTACTTAGATACATTAGGTGCAAAATATTTTGTCTATAATGTCTAATGTCTGCCTATAATAATTGTAGTAAGAACCATACGACAGAGTTGTATTCTAGTTTACTTCTTACATAAGTCAAATGTGGTTTACCGGGATATATTTTTATTTTGAAGTGCATAAGTGTCGGGTAGGTACATTAAAAGTGACTCTTAGTGATCAACACACTAAATGGCTTATCGTTTTATTGTTTAGTAATAGTTTTTAAAGGTATCCACGATTTTAATAAAACATGTTGATGAATATAGGCATTAAGCAGCAAAGTTAATAAGCAGAAAAAAATTATCAACCGATAAAAATGCTGCATACTTACTTTGTTTCTTATATTAAATACCTGACTCTGCAAGGAGTATTCCATCGAATGTTGCACATTTTATAATTTATCACGTCTGTTAATTTTGACATGACAGCTTTATGATTTTGTAAGGTAATCGGTTATTATCTGTTATTGCTTTGCTGTCCTTCCCATTGGCTGACTGATTGCGATGCTACTTGGTACAGTCGATAATCAACTTCAGAACACCTTGATATCGAATAGCCTGGCAAATTTAATATGAAGCTTAAATATATTTGCCATTCCCTTATCATTATTTATTACGTTTTAACGTTTCAAACTGTTAGAAATATTTTCCTGATACTCTAGTGTACTGCTAATATGATTCACGAAGATTTAAATTTAAGAACATTGTAATTTGTAAATGGTGTGGAAAACGAACACAAGGACCTACTATACCGATGAGTTTTTTTTTCTTGCACCTACTACCCCTATTTATATACTTATTGTATTGTATTGTATTGTATTGTATTGTATTGTATTGTATTGTATTATATTGGAATATTTGGTACAAAATGTGCCGGTATTAGAAAAAGGAAACATCGTATTCTAGTACTCTATTGTAGAAAAATTTGCTTCATTTTTTTTGAAAATAGGTCGAGATATCAAAAGAAACGAAATTTTGGCAAATTTGAACGTCCGTATCTCAAGAACGAAAAGATGTCCCGACCGGCGACAGGTCGGGACCTTTTGTTCTATATGTTATATTTGTTATATTTTTTCTATTTGTTATATTTATTTTATTTGTTATATTTGTTATATTTGTTATATTTGTTATATTTATTTTATTTGTTATATTTGTTATATTTGTTATATTTGTTATATTTGTTATATTTGTTATATTTGTTATATTTGTTATATTTGTTATATTTGTTATATTTGTTATATTTGTTATATTTGTTATATTTGTTATATTTGTTATATTTGTTATATTTGTTATATTTGTTATATTTGTTATATTTGTTATATTTGTTATATTTGTTATATTTGTTATATTTGTTATATTTGTTATATTTGTTATATTTGTTATATTTGTTATATTTGTTATATTTGTTATATTTGTTATATTTGTTATATTTGTTATATTTGTTATATTTGTTATATTTGTTATATTTGTTATATTTGTTATATTTGTTATATTTGTTATATTTGTTATATTTGTTATATTTGTTATATTTGTTATATTTGTTATATTTGTTATATTTGTTATATTTGTTATATTTGTTATATTTGTTATATTTGTTATATTTGTTATATTTGTTATATTTGTTATATTTGTTATATTTGTTATATTTGTTATATTTGTTATATTTGTTATATTTGTTATATTTGTTATATTTGTTATATTTGTTATATTTGTTATATTTGTTATATTTGTTATATTTGTTATATTTGTTATATTTGTTATATTTGTTATATTTGTTATATTTGTTATATTTGTTATATTTGTTATATTTGTTATATTTGTTATATTTGTTATATTTGTTATATTTGTTATATTTGTTATATTTGTTATATTTGTTATATTTGTTATATTTGTTATATTTGTTATATTTGTTATATTTGTTATATTTGTTATATTTGTTATATTTGTTATATTTGTTATATTTGTTATATTTGTTATATTTGTTATATTTGTTATATTTGTTATATTTGTTATATTTGTTATATTTGTTATATTTGTTATATTTGTTATATTTGTTATATTTGTTATATTTGTTATATTTGTTATATTTGTTATATTTGTTATATTTGTTATATTTGTTATATTTGTTATATTTGTTATATTTGTTATATTTGTTATATTTGTTATATTTGTTATATTTGTTATATTTGTTATATTTGTTATATTTGTTATATTTGTTATATTTGTTATATTTGTTATATTTGTTATATTTGTTATATTTGTTATATTTGTTATATTTGTTATATTTGTTATATTTGTTATATTTGTTATATTTGTTATATTTGTTATATTTGTTATATTTGTTATATTTGTTATATTTGTTATATTTGTTATATTTGTTATATTTGTTATATTTGTTATATTTGTTGTATTTGTTGTTGTATTTGTTATATTTGTTGTATTTGTTATATTTGTTATATTTGTTATAT
The DNA here is from genome assembly GCA_964058915.1 of Tetropium fuscum. Classification (NCBI taxonomy): domain Eukaryota; kingdom Metazoa; phylum Arthropoda; class Insecta; order Coleoptera; family Cerambycidae; genus Tetropium; species Tetropium fuscum. Next base: position 9,071 of record CAXKVY010009876.1, read on the forward strand.
TTGTTATATTTGTTATATCTGTTATATTTGTTATATCTGTTATATCTGTTATATCTGTTATATCTGTTATATCTGTTATATCTGTTATATCTGTTATATCTGTTATATCTGTTATATCTGTTATATCTGTTATATCTGTTATATCTGTTATATCTGTTATATCTGTTATATCTGTTATATCTGTTATATCCGTTATATTCGTTATATTCGTTATATTCGTTATATTCGTTATATTCGTCATATTCGTCAAATTCGTCATATTCCTCATATTCGTTATATTCGTCATATTCGTCATATTCGTCATATTCGTCATATTCGTCATATTCGTCATATTCGTCATATTCGTCATATTCTTTATATTCATTATATTCATTATATTCATTATATTCATTATATTCATTATATTCATTATATTCATTATATTCATTATATTCATTATATTCATTATATTCATTATATTCATTATATTCATTATATTCATTATATTCATTATATTCATTATATTCATTATATTCATTATATTCATTATATTCATTATATTCATTATATTCATTATATTCATTATATTCATTATATTCATTATATTCATTATATTCATTATATTCATTATATTCATTATATTCATTATATTCATTATATTCATTATATTCATTATATTCATTATATTCATTATATTCATTATATTCATTATATTCATTATATTCATTATATTCATTATATTCATTATATTCATTATATTCATTATATTCATTATATTTATTATATTTATTATACTTGTTATATTTGTTATATTTGTTATATTTGTTATATTTATTATATTTGCTCTATTTATTGCCATTTTGTTCTGTTTATTTAATTTATAGTATCTGATATCTTTGTTCTATTTAATCGATCCATTACATTTATTCTATTCATCCCATTTATTTAATTTATTCCATTTATTCATTCCATTTGTTCTATTTGTTCTATTCTATTCTATTCATTCCGTTCATTCCATTAATTCCATTCATACCATTCAATCATTCCATTCAGTCATTCCATCCGGCCAATTTCTTTCTTTTGTTCCATTCTTTCCATTTTTTCCATAATTCCATTCATTTCATATAAAATTAATATAATACTTTTAAATTAATATGTTCAAATAGAACATGCATGTCATATGAGGGTGTCATTATATCTTCTTCATATCAATGAGAAATTAAAATGTGAATATGTGAATGTGAACTTATCAATATATTATAATACGTTATCATTTAAATATATAATAATAATAATAGTAATAATATTGTCTTTATTAAGCATCCAGCATTAGTTATATGAGAATTACAAAATATAATATACTCCAGCTCACACTGCGCTGGATAAAGAGGCGAAGTTCAATTCTTCGCAACTTGCAGTTACAAAAGTTGTACAGTTATACGGAAACGATAGTTGTACAGTTATTTCGCTCTTCTTGGAGGTTTTCAGAATGATATGCAATTTATCTACATTGGTGTATTGTGATATACTGTCATGTTGAATGGATTTACAGATAACAACTACTCAGAGAGCTAATACTCCTTCCTGCATTGAATTACACCTGCAAATCCGATAAGAGAGCCATGGTCATACACCAATACCTCCACCAGGTGTAGACTAGTTTCGAGCTGTTGGCTCTCATCAGTACACCGTCGGTAGAGGAATTAATGAATGACCAAAACTATATAAACCTATATAAAATCCGACACATGACAGTAGAGTGCAAGCGAGGGATAACTAGACCCCTCTAGCGGTTAATTGCTACTACAGACATTACTAAGTAATGTCTTGTAACAAGCAGCATCCTGCAATGCTCCTAGAGCAGCGACCCTAGCCAAAAGTAGGTTAAACTACATACTGAATGGATTTACAGGTAACAACTACTCAGAGAGCTAATACTCCTCCTTCATAATCCGGAGAATGAACATGGCTATCTTATCGGATTTGCAGGTGTAATTCAATGCAGGAAGGAGTATTAGCTCTCTGAGTAGTTGTTACCTGTAAATCCATTCAGTATGTAGTTTGGCCTACTTTTGGTCGCTGCTCTAGGTGCCTGCATTGGAGGACCTAGCTTGTCATAAGACATTACTAGTAATGAGTAGTAGCAACTGACCGCTAGAGGGGTCTAGTTATCCCTCGCTTTCACTCTACTGTCATGTGTCGGATTTTATTATTTTCTTTTCTATTATACCACCAAGTTTTGATGTTATGAAAAAATATAAAGTAACACGTTTAAAGTGTTAAAAGAGTTACTTTGATATACGATACAATTTTACTAAGATCATTGTTGGATATACCTCGTACACTATTTTCACAGGGGCTCTTTTAAATTAATTTATTTAATTTTTGATGTACATATTTTTTTAAATAACAAAAAAATTTTTTGTGCAAACCGTAGACGAAATCCAGTTAAATAGAATTAATTGTCAATGAAATTCGTGACTTAATAATTTACCAAATTTTCGCCTGCGGCGTATTTATTAGTCCGCCACTGACTGAGATGTGTAGTTATTACTAATTAAACAATGAAATATAGCGGCCTCAAAATATATCTTGCACGGCAGATAACATTGACTCGGTCCCGACGAAACTACGTGTTTCATAATCCTAACATCTTATTATTTCGATGTTTGTAGCTCCACTGATGTAAAGGAACAAGAAATGAATAAGCAAGCCGTTTTGCTCTGAGGGTTTTAATTGCATACATACGTTTCTGTTAACAATGTCCAAATTACGGCTAGAATTAAGTTTTAAGTTAAATTGGAGCTGGAGAATATTCATATTCGCTAAAGTTTTGTAATATAATATATGCTTGCGCTTAACTTAATAACGCCTGCATAAAAGAGCCATGTTAGGGGGCCTGTCTTCGTGGCCCATAAGTAATTCCGGGACGGATGGCGACGTTACCTTCTCCATATAGCGGATAGTAATCAAGTATTGTGGCCCTCTGGGGATTCGCTCGGTGTACTTATGTAAAGGAACAGCTTGGATCCACACGCGGTCGCTACTTGTAAAGGGTTAACTTTCCGCTACGGAAATTTCTAGGCCCGGATTACCGAATAGTTCATCAATTTCAATATTCTATTTCGCCACAAAGTAAGAAAAAATATAAAGTATCACGTTTAAAGTGTTAAAAGGGTTAGTTTGACTTGTGATTCAATGTTACTTCATTATTATCATTGGTGGAGAAGATTATGTAATCGAAAAACGAAACCGATCTAAGCCGAAAAACGTTTAAGAGCCATGAATACCAAGAATATTGTTGCCCTCTGCAGGGGTAAACGGTTTGACTTTTTATGGCGTTATTTATAAACATTTTGATTTGAGATTCGGACAGAATATATATTATACCCTTTGAATTTTCCTTATTTCATTGATTTTGAAAAAAAAATTGTAAACACGGCTTTTATCTACTGCGAAAATCACCATATTTTGTATCAGTATAGCTCAGTAATAATAAGTAATTTGAAAATTCATTGAAATAGCGAAATTTTCACTTCTCTTTTCTTTAAGACAAAAAAAAGAAAATCAAAATCGGTCAAAAATTGTTGTTGTAAAAAGTCAAATCGTAGACCATTGCAAGCGCATCTTTAGACCCCGCGGTGTGGCGGTCCCTGCCGGAAAGAATGATGAACGTACTGAAACTTGTAAAGACGGATTCAGTATTACGCACTATGAGTGTAAAAGTATCGCATGTAGAAATCTAATAGTTATGAGGAAACAGAACTTTATTATTTTACTGTATCTTATGATGTCTATAATACTATTATGGTTTTCCATAATGGAACCATTTTGGACATTTGGTATAATTAAGAGGTTATAATTAAATTGATGAAATACCTATAGCAAAAGCATCTACTACAGCAGAAAAGATTTTTGATGTTACGATAATTTTGCACTATTGGAAAACAAATTATTTTGGTGTTATTTTGTGAAATATGAATTATTAATAAAAATATTATTAGTAACATATGGAAGATTATTTAAGTTTTAATCAAAAATAGGTTTACAAATATAATAATACATTTCATATTATATTTGATCCAAATATAACCTAATCTAATGGTTTCTACACTAAATTCAGAAAATATTGTAATATTTTTTCTGACCAATGAGCAGACTTTTCTTCAACTGACTTTCTTGACTTCTTGACTTTTCTTCAAGACTGGTGTAACACCTCGCCGCTTTAATTACATTACCTTAATTAAAGGGCCTCTCATCCAGGAGATGTGACGTAATGAATTTTTTCTTTGTTGCCTATCGGCTGCTCAGTTGAATACGGAGGTCGTGGATAAGTGGATTTGCTAGAGGCTGGCACTTAGATACCTTTAGATATATCACCAGAAAAATCACAGCTTGGCAATGACCGGCTTGATCTACTTCTACTTAAAATTTTGTATAAAAATACTTGGGCGCCAGGTCAAGAGTACTTTAATAATACAGAAGACCGCAGAAATGATCAGCCAATAATTATCAGCTGTGACCTCTTGTGACTCAGACTTTTCCCAGAGAAATAAAAGAATAAGATTTTTTTAAAACAATATATTACAAAAATATTTTTAGTACCAGTATATGGTTCACAGTGATCTTAACTTAAAATTAAAATTTACAATTGATTGCCTGAGAAAAGACTCTACTTGATTAGGTAGCCTGAAGGGCTTAAGGTTAAAAAATAAAAAAATGTTCACTCTTGACACAAGGTCAAGTCGAGAAATGTATCATTTACAGCAAAAGTGAATTGTAAACCTTGGTAAAGTAAAGTAGAAATATTCTTTAAGACCTGGTAATTCCTAGGGGCAATTAATTATTCAAAAATACCTTTTCTCTTCTCTGGAGATCCCCTCGTGAATGAGCTTGGCCTCCTAGGATCCTAGGCTGAAGCTTCGGCTTGGTGGTCCAGCTGAGCTGAGACGTTGCCTCTAAGGGTGATGTATACCGCAATGGGTGGAATGTGCCGGCTGCAGGAGGAGGTATCTTCCAGTCTAACGTTCAGGAATCGGTAATAATGGTCTCTGCTCACCACAGGAATTGATTCTCGGTCATGAGATGTGGAAGAAAAATTTACCAGTATCAGGTTTTACAAATTTGGACAAAAAAAAATATGTATAAATTCCCGCTTGAACCGAATATCAAGAGTGAAATTTATACTAAAATGAATTTAAATAAAGTAACTAAAGTAACTAAGTACTAAAATGAATTTAAATGAAGTAAAAAAAGTAAAGTAAAGATTAATAGTTCAAAAATATGAGTTTTAAATATAATAAAAATATTGTAATGTGCATGCTTGTAGCGGGGGAAAAGTAGGGGCAACCGTAGATGGTAAGTCGCGGTAAATTTCTACCAGGTCGCGCGGTTTTATTTCAAATATTTGATATAAGAATTCAAACATTTGCCACAAAACGGAACGGAATTTATTTACGTTTCACTGGTAAACGTTTGTAAAATGAGTGGTATTCTCTTTTTATTAAATTTTTATTACACGAATCCATGAGTCCGTCATACTTCTTCTTTGCGATGCCTAGTGGGCCTTGATCGATTTCATCGGTAAAGGACTTGATATCGAAAATATCACTTTGTCAGCCTCGTGCACAGCATAAGGCTCTCCAGTTTTTTTGCCAAAGCTATAATTGGAATCCACTGCGCAGCGATGTAAATATTATTTGTTTTGAGCGTTCTACGTTTTTCTCTCTCAATCGTAGAATGTACGCTGTCCCCTTCATTTTGGGTATGACCCACAATCAAAAACTTGTGGGTTAATGAGTCAATGTCAAGTTTGTTGACAACATAAAGGTAAGCATCAGCTACGTATTTGTTCTTATTCTCCCTGCAGTAGTCATCAGAATAGAATATAATATTCTTCTTGGAACTGGCGACATTCTTTAAAAAATGGAACAGAAAGCTGCCAATTTCATTAGCCCCCCTTCTGCCGATAGTCTCGTAACAATATCCAAACGTAACAATATCGTAAGTTTTTCGGGTAGGTGTATTGTATATTGTAAAATTCATTGTGGACAATTTACTTTTATAATAAAAATCGGAGGCTAAAGCCATTGGGGTGGGCAAAACAGCCTGCATATCGTAAACCGCAACCAAAAGTGAATTATCTGACGACACCTTAGCCACATCTTTAGCCTTTTCTTCTCGAGAAAGTACTTTATTTTGAATATGCTAGTCAAATTCGGTCTGAGTTTTGAGCTTTTCATCATCACGTAAATTATTGAATGAGGTACAATAGCTGCATTGGTCCTTTTTAGGGGTAAAGAAGCCAATATTATACTCGTGATTGAAAACGTGGGCATAATGGAAGTATTTTGCAAAAATTGTTCCATTTTCCTTTGTATAATCTATATAAAGTAGCTAGATTTCAGTGACCATCGAAAAATGTTCTTGTTGTTTGAGCTCCCAAGGAGTGTGATTCGACGGTTGGAATTGAGTTAAAACTTTAGTTTTTACGTGTTTTCCTCTTTTATCATCCTCTAATATCCCATTGCTGATGATAACTTTTTTTCTTGCGGTTCTTGTTGTCATATCACTAATGAGTATTGTGAAAGAATTTTTTACACTCTTATCTTTTGACCGTCTACCTAGAAGAAAAATTTATAGTTATTGGTACGATTAGTCTTTGCATATCTATATTTGGATTCAATTTTTTTCATGTTTTAACAAATACTCTATTTGAGGATTAATGTCTCCAAGTTGCCAATACGCATCAAAAATAGTTTGACGCTGGTATATATTTACTTTCAAATTACATTTAAAACTACATTTTTCCTCACAAGGTTCCTTTAGAGTTTTCAGATCTTTTCTATTCCCACTAGCTGTAGTATAACTTTGGCCGTTATTTACTTTGAATTTTTTTATGTTTCTTTTCCACGTTTCTGATTTTCTTGATCGCTTCTTAGGTTTTTTAACTTCTCCTACTTCTTCATTTTCCTGGCCGATTACCGCGTTATTCATTTCATTATTATTCAGTTCATTGCTACTTCTAGTTCCCTTATTTTTTGCCATACGTCTCAATAATATAGTTCTGCAGAGATCCCTCTGCAGAGATTCTGCCTTCCCTTATTTTTTGCCATACGTCTCAATAATATAGTTCTGCAGAGATACCTCTGCAGAGATTCTGCAGAGATCCCTCTGCAGAATCAGTTGATTCATCATCTTCATCTTCTTCCCAGTCTTTGTCATCATCAGATGAATGATAGGGGTCTTCGTTGACGCAGCTATTATGCGAGTCTAGAACTACATTTTATAACGTAGTGTACTCTGGTACATCTGCATCATCTCCATTTTGGCGCATACTGTTAGAAAAGTTCTTATCATTTTCATTAGAACTAGATGTTATTACGTAATTTTGTATTATATTAACTTTATCTGAATGGTTTTCCGTGAAATTGTTGGTAATATTCTCAATTCTAATCAAGTTATCGGTGGACGTGGTAGGTTGTGAATCTTCTGGTATCCCTTTTTCTGTTTTTGTATACGAATAAAGATTTATGAATCCAGGTACTCGTGACGAAATTTCTTGAACATTCTTTTACCCCGATTTATATTTACATCCTCAAATGATAATTTAGAAGCGTCTTCCATTTGGGTGCCCTTAAAACAAGCAAACAAATTATATAGCAAATATAATTAATATAAATATAAATTTTTGTTTATTGTAAGCAGAACTCACCAATCTTGAACAGCTCTGAAAATTTTCTGCACAATGTTGACGGTTTTTCGAAACCCCTTCATAATTAGTGTCATTTAAACACTTAGACTTGAGTTCTTTCCTTGACAATTCCATTAATAGCTTGGTGCGTGAATGCATAATATATAATGGATAATACAGGATAACACGCGGGTATGGTTAATGGTAAACAATCGCAACTCGAATGCGAGTTACGATCCCACATTGTAAGCTATTCTTATAATAATATAATGCATAGTGAAGACTGCAAAGTCAGGGATAGATAACACCGACGTTATAAATAAGCTTTCATGCCTTTGTAAAACACTTTTTGCTCAAACTTGCAACTGTTAGTTTCTCTCCGGAAATAAAATTTTTCTTTTTTAAAAATTTGTTTCGCTCGACCCGAATCGAAACTTAATTATGATTTATGACATTAGTTCTAGCAGTTGCCACCGGTGTTATACTATCGTATCTCAAATGCGATACTAGTGCACGCAGTTGTTGATTATGTTCGTTATTCTGTTCGCTGATGTTCAACAGTAACGTATTTCGTTTAATAATATCCCATTGTTTTTTTTTTCACTTAAAATAGTATTGCACTCAGTAAGATGAGGTATTTTGGGAGTTCCATACCATTTTAAATCAAAATTGTAAATTTTGGAGTTGCGATACTTTTGCATTCATAGTGCGATTTGCTTGGGGCTCATTTAAAGACTTTATGGAAAATGATATACACTGCTGGCCAATAGGTTGGAATAATTAAAATTTTTAGGGTAAGTTTCGATACATATATCTTCTGAACGATATGGAATATCAAAATACGGATTTCAGGACGTTTTTGGAAATTTCATCGACAAAAACTGGTCTGAATATCAATTTTCCATTATCCTCAAAAAAGGAATATACGGGGTGTAAACTAAACCCCTAAAAAAATCAAAATTTCATTCTTACCGAGAATTTAGGAAAACCAAAATCGAGTTAAATTTTTTATACCGGGGTAATCTATGGACCAATTCGAAAAAACAAATTTGGCCGATTTTTGATATCTCGCTTATTTTTGAATATACGGCGTTTTTATTGAAATTAGGACAATTTTTTGGAAATGTATCTCTTACTTTTTAAAAACAAAGTAAGTAATGGATTTTTTTCTTATTTTCAAGTAAGCTTACATGCCTCTAGCTGCCTCAGTAGCTAGAATTGACATTTCTTATACAGGGTGCCTGCGAAAACATTTAATAAGCATGTGTCACGAAAAATCTGTATATTTAAATAAACTGTGTGCAGAACCCTGTATGATTAAAATGAACGATAATTTTAAAATTTTAAAACTGTGAAGGGAAACCTTAGAAAAATATCTCGAAACGGTTTTTTATTTTTCTTGATCGGATGAGTATTATCATAATCACCAGCTAATCGTTACTACCGCAAGTTTTTTAAATGTTTTATATAGGGATTTACCGTGTAATTACAACGAAACTGTAAATTATGATAATACTCATCCGATCAAGAAAAATAAAAAACCGTTTCGAGATATTTTTCTAAGGTTTCCCTTCACAGTTTTAAAATTTTAAAATTATCGTTCATTTTAATCATACAGGGTTCTGCACACAGTTTATTTAAATATACAGATTTTTCGTGACACATGCTTATTAAATGTTTTCGCAGGCACCCTGTATAAGAAATGTCAATTCTAGCTACTGAGGCAGCTAGAGGCATGTAAGCTTACTTGAAAATAAGAAAAAAATCCATTACTTACTTTGTTTTTAAAAAGTAAGAGATACATTTCCAAAAAATTGTCCTAATTTCAATAAAAACGCCGTATATTCAAAAATAAGCGAGATATCAAAAATCGGCCAAATTTGTTTTTTCGAATTGGTCCATAGATTACCCCGGTATAAAAAATTTAACTCGATTTTGGTTTTCCTAAATTCTCGGTAAGAATGAAATTTTGATTTTTTTAGGGGTTTAGTTTACACCCCCGTATATTCCTTTTTTGAGCATAATGGAAAATTGATATTTAGACCAGTTTTTGTCGATGAAATTTCCAAAAACGTCCTGAAATCCGTATTTTGATATTCCATATCGTTCAGAAGATATATGTATCGAAACTTACCCTAAAAATTTGAATTATTCCAACCTATTGGCCAGCAGTGTAGTTATTTGCATGAAATTAATTTTGATATTAGGTAGATGAGGTATTATATAATGCAAACATCGTTATGGAATAGAAGAACCAAGAACCGTATATTTATGAAATTATGAAATGAAAATAAATTTAACAAGGAGTTACTTTTGACATATCAAATTTATAAATTCATAAACATCTATCTACACATTACTTCAACTGTACTGTAGGGTACCTTACGGGTGCCTTACGGTGGAGCGAAAAATATGAAAGTATTATTAGCTTTTAAGTTCTTTGCTATTCATATTTGTTTTGCGAAAAGAAATCTTGGGTTTGTAGCAATTCATTACATTCATTATAGAGAAATAAGCAAATAGATGAATAATACGGAAGACACACTTACCAGTTGCATATCTGGACATATATACGAACACGAACAACTTAGAAGTTGTACGAGTTCTTTCACCTTCATTGAGGACCCTCAAAATGATGTACGATTTGTTTTATTGATCATTTACACTTGGATTTAAAATATTAATACTACAATAACTTCAGTGACATTTTATGACATTAGTTTTTGACGGAACTGACATTCATAGAAAACGCAAACCTATTCTACTATTTATATTTGTTCTATTTGAACATATTATATATAAAAGCGTTAGGCATACAGTTATCCAGAAGATGGCTAAAAGTTTCTTATATGTTGGCTGGAAGAAATGTTTCTTTCAAGAACATTTCAGTTTAGCCAGATGTTTCAAATGCAGTAAATTTGGCCACCTTAAAAAAGACTGTCGCAGTGAAATTTTGGTTTGTCCTATCTGTTCAGGTGCCCATGAAAAACAAGAATGTCGCTCGGATATTAAATTATGCAATAACTGTAAACTATTTAACATAAAATTTAAATCAGACTTTCCTACGGATCACACTGTTAGTGATTCTTGCTGTGGTTTCTATAAATGCAAAATCGATGAATTAAAATGCAAAACTAAATATGATTAAATAATCAAAAAATAAACAAATTAAAATTGGACATTTGAAATAATTTTGACATTATAGGAGTAACGGAAACTTGGCGAAATGGCGATATGCCTGCAGCTATTAGTATTCAAAATTTTAAAATGTTTCATAACGATCGCTTAGGTAGAGGAGGTGGCGTAGGAGTTTATATTCGTAATGACTTCTCTTCCAATGTTGTGTTTAGTGATCTACCTGAAATAAACGGGTTAGAATATATATTACTAGAAGTGGTATTCCAAAAAATACGCTTATTACTATGGGTCGTATGTAGAGCTCAATCTAGTAACGCTCAGCATATAGCTGAACATATGGATAACTTGCTGTCGTTCGTAACACCTCAATATGATAATATTTTTATCCTAGGCGACATAAATATTGACCAGTCATACGATAACATGTTTGCTCATTACCTTAGTTCGTATCAATTTGTTCAGTTAATAAATCAACCTACACGCATCACTAGTACATCAAGTAAAATACTAGATATTATATTCGTTAATTGTCCCGACCTCATATTAAACTCTGGCACCCTCAATGGGGATCTAATTTCTGATCATCACGCATTTTTTTGTGAAATTAACTTATCAGTTCCCTGTACCAAACCTAAGTTAATTAATTACTTACAGGGATTTTAAACATTTCTCGTTTGAAAAATTTTTTCAAGACTTTAAAAATGTATCTTGGGACGACATATTTTATTAAAATAATTTAGACGAAAAAGTTATTTTTTTGACAGACAATATAACACATATTTTTGATATCCATGCTCCTTATGTGACATCACGAGTATCCAAGCCATATGCCCCCTGGCTCACTCCTGGTATAAAAAAGTTAATGACTGACCGTAATAATGCGCTCTCTAAATTCAAAAAATCTAAACAAGTTACTGACTGGATAAACTATAAGCAGATAAGAAACTTAACTCTGGCATCTATTAGACGAGAAAAATCAGCTTATCTAGCATATCATCAAAGTAATCCGTCCAGTAAAGAACTCTGGAAAGCGATGAAAAATTTAAATATTAAAAAAAGACAATAATGTTCCAGCTCAGCTAAGCAACGTAGATGATATTAACGATTACTTCTCATATGTTTTCAGCCCAACAAATAACTGTCCCGCTACTGTAATCAAATATATCTCCAGTAAATTTAATAATAAATTATCTTTTCAATTTAAATTTGCAACAGTTGCTGATTTAAAAAATATAATTTCCAAATTAAAATCCAATGCGACAGGGTGTTACGGAGTCTCTGCACTTATGCTAAAATATTACTTACCAGTTATTTGTAATCATGTAACCCATATTATAAATTGCTGCTTAGAGATTGGCCATATTCCAAACAAATGGAAGTTATCAATAATTAAACCTCCACCAAAATTGAAAAATCCACTGGTATATTCTGATTTACGACCAATTACTATCATTCCCGCTATATCCAAATTTCTAGAAAAGGTAGTCCAAACACAAATTTACGATTATGTAATAGGCAATAATATTGTATCACAATTTCAATCCGGTTTCCGTAAAGGATATAGTACAGCCACTGCTCTTGCAAATATTATCGACGATATTCTCACGGCTCTCGACATAGGTAATTCTGCCGCGCTTATCCTCTTGGATTTTTCTAAAGCGTTTGACACTCTAGATCACGCTTTATTGGGCGCCAAACTCGAGTACTATGGTTTTGACACCAATTCAGTCAAATTCTTTAAGTCATATCTAAGCTGCCGCAAACAGGTTGTTAGTTTGAACGGTACCATATCTCATGTTCTATCTATCTCTTCGGGCGTACCCCAAGGGTCAGTTTTAGGACCAATATTATTCCTAATTTATACAGCTGACATTATTTCTTGTGTAAATATATGCGGACGATACACAGTTATCACACTCATTTCATCCTCGTGATATTGATTTAGCTTGCAAAAAAATAAATTCTGATTTACAGTCACTTCTGAATTATTCGAAAAACAGCAATTTAAAGCTTAATCCTCATACATGTGTCGTCATTTGTTATACTAGTCATAGAGTAAAAAGTCAAGTGGAATTAAACCTTAAACTAACCTTAGATGATAAACCAGTCACTATTGTTACTAAATCCAAAATCCTTGGTTTGACTTTTGAAAATAATATGCGTTTCAAAGAACATGTCTCTTTAATACTAAAAAAATGTTACATAGCTTTAAAATTATTATATAATAAAGTTTCCATTTTGAATTTCAAACTTTGTGAAAAAAATTGTGTGAGTCTCTCGTATTGCCTTTATCAAATTACTGTAATATTATTTATTTTTCATGTCTAGATACATACACTCAAAACCGGTTACAAAAAATACAAAATAGCTGTTGTAGATTTATTTTCAGACTTTGGTCATGTTTCTCTTAAAATTAATACTCTAAACTGGCTAAAAATAAAAAATCTTTACATATATAACCTAGCAGTCTTTACTCACAAAATTTTGAATACATCCTCTCCTCCTTACCTTCGCGACAAATTTATCTTTAGACATAATACCCACAAAAGAAATCTGCGGTTTACTATGAAATTAGCTCTTCCTCGGTCATCCATGTTTCGACGATCTTTTATATATAATGCAATAATATATAATAAGTGAAATCATTTTTTCTTTCATTACAGTAAATTACTTGATATTATCAATTTTGTATTACATTTTGTATTATCCTACAATTATACGTATATCCATGTATATGTATCTGTGCATGTATGTCTATGTATATGTATGTCTATGTATATGTATATATATATATATATATATATATATATATATATATATATATATATATATATATATATATATATATATATATATATATATATATATATATATATATTATATATATATATATATATATATATATATATATATATATATATATATATATATATATATATATATATATATATATATATATATATATATATATATATATATATATATATATACATATATATATACATACATACATACATACATATATATATATATATATATATATATATATATATATATATATATATATATATATATATATATATATATATATATATATATATATATATATATATATATATATATATACACTGCGCTTTTTGGTTGTGCGTTAAATAAGTTTAACGCACAACCAAAAAGTTAACTCAAATTTGACGTTATGTATTTTCGACAATTTTTGTTCGTTTTGGTCGATTTTTTTTCAAATTGTAGGTTTTTCTCTTAGGAATATCACTGTCTTAGTTGTTTTGGTAAAACGAATGATTTTGATATTATACCAGGTGCTATAAAAATGTTATGTTTTATTCCGAAATTTCAAAACGTCCTGTGGGCTATACAAGGTATTGCAAGTTATTGCAATTATAGCCAATTTAAAGCCTCATATTTTTTCTACATTTTCTTTTTTTATTCATTTGTTTATCTCTGTTACTTCATGAAATACACCGTTTTGAAACACCATATATTATGCTTTTATTCACATGAAATGCATTTATCGGACAACTCAAACAGCTAGCAAGCTATGGAAATCGAAGATTACACGTCATAAACTGAGCAACTGTGTCATTAGTTTTTTGTTGACTGTCCAGCATTAATTAGTGAATAATGGAACGCCAAACCAGAAATTTAACTCGTGATGAATGTGTTGAGGCAGCTACATGGTGAAGGGTGGAGTTACAACCGCATAGCTGGAAGGTTGGGAGTGTCTCACACAACTATAGCGAGAGCAATTCAAAGGTACGCGGAAACAGGAGAACATTCCAGACGGGCCGGTCAAGGTAGATCTCGTGTTACCTCTGCTATCCAGGATCGCTTTTTAAGAGTAAATGCTGTAAGACAACGATTTATAACTGCAACACATTTAAGAGCACAACTTCAAGACGCAGGTGGTCCACTCATATGCGTTCAAACTGTACGCCGACGACTGAGGGAGGCAAATTTAAGACCCAGGATTGCTGCTCGAGGACCCGCATTAGCAGTAGATCATCGAAGTGCCAGATTGAATTTTGCCAATGAGCATGTTAATTGAATGGAAGCAGATTGGGAACGTATTCTTTGGACTGATGAGTCAAGGTTCAGTTTGTATAATTGTGACAAAAATCGACCAAAACGAACAAAAATTGTCGAAAATACATAACGTCAAATTTGACTTAACTTTTTGGTTGTGCGTTAAATAAGTTGCGCAGTGTGTATATATATATATATATATATATATATATATATATATATATATATATATATATATATATATATATATATATATATATATATATATATATATATATATATATATATATATATATATATATATATATATGTACATAGTTTCTAGTGTATGTTTTAGCATTCTATCTGCTTTATCTTAGTTGAAGTTAAGTTACTATTCCTAATATTATTATTGATTTGTGTATATTTTATTGATTTTGATTTTGCTCAGTTCATCTATTAGTTCATGCTATTAATTATTTTTAATTACTAAAAAAATATTTTGTCTATTACTATTTTTTCTCTGTTATTAATTCAGGATTTTAGGTTATATTTAAATACGTAATTTCTAAATTTATATTTAAATATGTAAAGGTTGAGTTGAGTAGCCAAGCGCTAGACTTCGCCTTTTTATAAAATTTGTATTGGTATACAATTTTTAATAAAGACCATTTATTATTATTATTTTTTATGTTAAACTTGAAAATGCATAAAATCTTGTACAATCTATTAAAACAACTACTTTTCCTAGCTATATGCTAGAAAATATTGAATTACATATACAATAGATTCTGAAGCATTTAAGTTCTAGCTCCGCCTCTCGCGTGATGCCTCGTCTTACCCCTCCGAAGGGTATGGACTTTTCAGTTTGGTATGCATGGCTCTTAAGTATGAGTACAAAAAGACAACATTTCCTCAGCTATAGCTTTTAACAACCTTTATAGAGTCGCCATTTTTTTAAATCCAATATCCCCAATAGCCGAAATTGAAGTTCCAGGAGATAAAGCGTGTATCGGGATATACGGTAAGGGAACCCTTAAGAGTATCATATATTAGCCTTATATATACAAGGGATGGCATTAATTCAGCTACGCCGCCACATTCCACGGCCCTTAAGTATGCCGCGCCGGGGTCCTATCGATTTATAATTATTTGTATTAGTACATGTAAAAGCTTTCTGGGGAATTGCAGCAGCCGTTGGGGTGTCTTGTAAGGGGAGCTTTCATTGCGAAAGGGAAGGCTTTACATGAATGTAATTGATTTGGGGCGGGGGAGACTTTAGTCTGCAATTATAAGCGACCTTGAATTTGACGACTATTTAGACGAGTGGGTTAGGCGAGACGTGTCGGATCTTTATGTGTATTGGAAAATCAAATTAAGATATCAGCGCGCGCCGTGATGGATATTCGCAAACTAATCTTTGGTACTTCGTTTCCATATAAAATATACGTCAGTATTATATTTTTCTCTCTTGTAGTATTGAAACTTCCAAAAAAAATTACAATAAGTCATGCATAATGTACTAAATATTATTGCAGGATTTGGCCGCAAGAGGTTATCTCGCTTTTCTTGAAAATTTCCTACGAAACTTTAATTTCTCCACAGCCTAACACTGGTGTTTTCTGGGTTTTCTTTCTTGAGTGGAGTCTTCTTTCTTTGTTCTTCTTGAACTGTTGGCTTCTTGCTTCTTAAATATAACTTACATCTAAGGTGTCGGTGAAGAGACTAGGCGATACTAGATATCCTGTTGATTCCCCTCCTCGTGACGTGATCTCGATGATCGGCTTTTTTTAATTACCTGGCCTGATTGCCCAGTAATTACAACGATTGTAATTGGTAAGTCGACTTTTCTCATTCAGCTACTCTGTGTTCACTGAACTGGAAACTTTCTTCTGGTGTAGGATTTTCGGTAATTTAAGAATTGAAATGCACAATAATCAGCGATTGATTAATTTATACCATCCGGATGACTGCGCCAGTTTCGATTCGGATCCAGCGAAACATTTTTTTTTAAAAGAACAAAAACCTTATTTCCAGAGACAGACAAACTAACAGTAACAGGTTCGAGCAAAAAGTGTTTAACAAAGGCATGAAAGCTTATTTAAAATGTCGGTGTTATCTATTCCTGACTTTGCAGTCTGCACTTTGCAGTTATATTATTATAAGCGTAGCTTACAATGTGGGATCGTAACTCGCAGCTGACCTTATTTTAGATAAAAATTTAAATAAGTCGAGTAGTATTCATTCTGTTACAATTGTTGCTTTGCATCTAAAAATTGCATCAAAATCGTTACATTTGTTTGCAGGAAGTGACAAAATAAATTATTTAAATTGTTCTCACTGGAACAGCAATGACTGATAAAAATAGAACTATTTTATTTGAAAAGGAAGAAATGCAATATATGCAAAATATAAACTGCTGTTCAAAATTATCGCACCACGTTAATATTTGCTACAATTTGAGGTCTCATAACTTTTTTACTTTTAGTCCAATTTTGATAATTTTTTTAGAATACTGTAGATAAAACGACTAATTTCAACTTGCATATCCAGTCTTTTGTTAACTGAGGACGGTTAAGGTATTATACAGGGCTAACTAAAAGGTTGTTTTATAACCCTAATTTTAAAACACTCACTTTAAAAATGCCAATTTTTGTTAAGAACCATTCCTTTCCTACATTTTGTTTTTTGGTCCATGTCTTTAGATACATTGGTTCATTTTTAAGAGCAAAATGAATTTGTCACCAACAGTTTACTCTGATGTTACAAGTGATATGGAAAATGTAGGCGGCGTATGTCAACCACAAAACAATGATTGGGTGTATGCAATCTCATTTTGACACATTTTTAAAAACAGTACGATGTTGAGGAATATTCAGCAATTTAACATAATGAATCGTGTAACATTTGACAGCATTGAAATGTGTAAGAGCGCAAACTTTGGTTGAAGAGGGTAGAAGTATGCGATATGTCTCTCGAATTCTGGGTGTTAACCATTCGACAAGAAGTCGAATGTTAGAACGTCACAGGGCAACTGGTTCCCACTCCAGAAGACATGGGCAGGGTAGAAAAAGGGCGACGAATGTTAGGGATTACCATTTTCTCCGCCAAAATGCTTTAAGAAATCGGACAGTAACAAGTTCGCAATTGAAGAGGGAACTTAAGATGGTTAGAGATGTTCAAGTTTCTGCTCTTACTGTAAGGAGAAGACTACGGGAGGCAGGTTTGATCAGTAGAAGGCCCATAAAGGTACCAGAGCTTACCAGGGCTCAGAAGGTAGCTCGATTACGATTTGCACGAGAACATGAAAATTAGACTATCGATGACTGGAGGAAAGTCCTATTCTCCGATGAAACAAGAATAAGCCTAAAAATCTTGTGATGGGCGGCAACGTGTGTATAGAAGACAAGGGGAAAGGGAAGCTGCCTTCAATTTCGTTCTAAACGAACCCTTTGGTCGTGGCTCCAAAATGTTTTGGGCGGGTATTTCTTTCGATGGCCGTACGGAGTTAGTCCCTATTCATGCAAGGGCAATGAATGCGGAATACTACGTAGAGAACATTCTCCAGGAGCATGTATTGCCCTATGCTCCGTTTATTGGTCCTGATTTCATATTCATGCAAGATAATGCAAGACTACATGTAGCAAGAATTTGTGTTGAGTACTTGAATGAAGTCCATATTGATGTTATGAACTGGCCAGCACGAACCCCGGATTTAAATCCCATCGAACATCTATGTTTTCCTTTGTTTTCTTGTTAATTAAAAAGTGTTTCTTCTCACCCTGAAAGTTTTTTCAATTGATTTCTGTATGGTGCGATAATTTTTGAACCAATGCATCTAAAGACATGGACCAAAAAACAAAATGTAGGAAATGAATGGTTCTTAACAAAAATTGGTATTTTTAAAGAATTTGGTTTCGAAATTATTCCACAGAGTGTTTTAAAATTAGGGTTATATAACAACCTTTTAGTTAGCCCTGTATAATACCTAAACCGTCCTCAGTTAACAAAAGACTGGATATGCAAGTTGAAATTAGTCGTTTTATCTACAGTATTTTAAAAAAAATATCAAAATTGGACTAAAAGTAAAAAAGTTATGAGACCTCAAATTTTAGCAAATATTAACGTGGTGCGATAATTTTGAACAGCAATTTATGTGCACCGAAAATAATTTTTACAAGGAACTTTGATTACGCCATTATAGTAATCACTAAAGTAGGTATATTGTAAAAAAAAATGAAGCGTATCCTATGTGTGATTGCACAGATAGAGCCCCCAGACTACCATCTGGAACTGAACAATTTATTGCTTCCCCCGTAGTACTAACTTTGCAAGGAATTTTGATAACGCCATTTCATTAAACATAAAAATAATTTGTACAAAAAGTTGCCCTTATCCTATGTGCATATCAGAGATATTCTAACGGGCAATCAGCATTTTTTTTGTTATTTTATATTTGGAAAGAGGACCTCTTAATAAGTGGCCCATTGCCTTCAATAGTTTACCAACAGATCACTTTTACTGCAATCGTGTGAATACAACCTTTCGATTGAATCTTGCTCGGGGTCTCTTACAAACAACTTATTTGAAATTTTTCCGTGTACGCTCGGCTAGGAAATTCCTAATTTGGGATCAAAGCCGATACCGGTGATTGTTTCTGCTTGGGGCTAGCTGAAAATTCAGCGTAATTGAGTGCTTCCCGACTAGTATTGTGGGGGAGTAAAGGCTCTGTAAAATTGTCTTTTAAAAATACGAAACGGACAGCACACCCATTAGGTTTCCTGCTTCGGGACAAAAGAGCGACAAAGCTATAGGATAATGCCCCTATTGTGCTCTCGGAATGGCCCTCGGAACTGTCCACCGTCAAACAAGTTGACTATGCATGGATTTGGATGCATGCGCGGTTACAAGACTCAATAGCTCGATTCTCGTAGAAAGACAGTTTACATAAGAATTTTATTCGGATTAGGAAAATATCAATAATTAAATCCTTATTATATAGGTACTGGTACATACAGATACCTAACTTTACGGTAGACATTAAACGTCTACTTATGAGTAATCTTGAATTAAAATGCTTCTACCCATATCACTCTAATGTTCAGAAATACCGTTGAATTATAAATTAAGAATCAACGGGGATACTAATATATTATATGAACAGGGGCGTAGCTATCGATGCACGAAGGAGCGCAAACTGCTATGGCCTAAAAATTTAGAGGTCACCTTGAGGTTTTTGGACAGATCCTCCTTGAGGATAGATCGATATCGAGAACAAAAATCATTTTAATGACTATTTTCTGAAACGAGTGCCTGTGAGATTTTAAATAATACATTAATTGTTGGTGTTTATTTTTTCGAGGCCCATGTTCTCACAATTCGTCACATGCATTGGCGTTCCTAGTCCCTGTGGCGATAAAATCGTTTCACAAATATAATATCTTGCACAATTGACTGACCAACAACGTTGGCTATTAATATTAATTAGCAAATTATAAATTATAAAAAAATACAATATTTTATAATATATATATATATATATATATATATATATATATATATATATATATATATATATATATATATATATATATATATATACAGGGTACATCACGGTGAGTGGCCTATTAGACATTTCTGGGAAACCACATATATTTTGAAACTGAAAGTATATATATATATATATATATATATATATATATATATATATATATATATATATATATATATATATATATATATATATATATATATATATATATATATATATATATATATATATATATATATATATATATATATATATATATATATATATATATATATATATATATATATATATATATATATATATATATATATATATATATATATATATATATATATATATATATATATATATATATATATATATATATATATATATATATATATATATATATATATATATCCCAAAGTCATTTAGGCCAATAAGTCTTACGAGTTTTCTATTGAAGACACGGGAAAGGCTTATTGACCGATACCTAAAGGAGGAACAACTTGCAATGCGGCCTCTCCACGCACATCGTACGCTTACCAGAATGGTAAATCGATATCGAATCGAAATCGAATAAGCATTACACCACCTTGTTCGCAAGATAGAAGGGACACTCGAAAATAAACGAGAGTCACTTGGTGCATTCCTAGACATAGATGGAGCGTTCGACAGCACCCCCTTTGATGTCATTCATCGCTCCTTAGCTCAGCGTGATGTGGAGCCTTCCCTATTGGGTTGGATTCGATTCATGCTTTCGCAAAGGAGCATCCAAGCAGAAATGCATGGTCATAAACACACAGTGGTTGCTAGTCAGGGCTGCCCTCTCTCCCCCCTACTGTGGAGCCTTGTAGTGGTCAGCCTACTGTGGGAATTAAATGACGCTGGTCTATATGCACAGGCCTATGCAGATGAATTGGTCATCCTATGCAGTGGAACCAGGGACAATTTGCGTGGCCCTATGGCTAGGGCCATAAGAATAGTTGAGAACTGGTGCCAAATAGCTGGCCTAAGAATAAACCCTAAGAAACCTCAGCTTATGCTATTCAGCAAAATGAGGTACCAAGAAAATCGACCAGAGATTACTCTCTCTGGTGTGGTCCTCACCTACCACCAGACGGTGAAATATCTAGGTGTTCACCTTGATGCTAAACTGTCTTGGCATGATCACATATCATGCAAAATCAGGAAAGCAACGTGTGCACTGTGGACGTGTAGGAGGGCCTTTGGTGGAAGCTGGGGTCTTAATCCCAAGGTTCTCCACTGGCTCTACTGCACTATTGTTAGACCAATTTTAACTTACGGGGCCATCGTGTGGTGGCCTTGTGTTTAAAGGAACTCAACTAACAGGCAACTGGACAGGGTCCAGAGATTTGCGTGTTTAGGGATGACTGGAGCATTGAGAACGGCTCCCACCAGAGCTCTGGAGGTGCTATTAAATCTCATGCCACTACAAATATTCATTAAATTGGAAGCCATGCGTTCTGTATATAGACTGCGCACGCTGGACCAGTTACAGGTGTGCTCATTCGGGCACTCTCGCATGTGGAACTGGACCACCGAACGATGCCCGGTTCTACTCATGAGTGGTGATCATATTCCCACTAAACTATATCCCTCGAACTTCCTGGAGATCGTAATCCCTGACCGCGAGGAGTGGGGGATAGAGAACACCCTGATGGCGGTCCGCAACGGAACCAACTAGTATACGGATAGATCCAGGACGGATGGAATGTCGGGTGCCGGAGTCTTTCTGACACGGAACAAATAAGTAAATACTTTGCTCTGGGTGCACATGATACGGTCTTCCAGGCCGAGGTATTTGCGATTCTATCCTGTGGGCTGGAGCTGCTAGCTGGCCCACAAAGAACTGGTAGAATCAATATATGCTCCGACAGTAGAGCTGCCATCTTGGCACTTAGTGCCGTTGAAGTGCGCTCAAAACTGGTTCTGGGCCTGAACCTTTCGTAGGGATCTCCAGAAGCACAGCGGTTCTCTCAAAGAAGACTTTAGCCTAACAAATATTTCAACATTGTTGGACAACTGCTCCAGGCATGAGACAGGCTAAAGAACTCATATCTGGTCCCGACGGAGGACCAGACAGCTGTTGAAATTAAGCAGATGTAACGTAAGAACAGTGACAGGCCTACTGACCGGTCACTGCCACCTAAGACGATACCTTTACATAATGGGTCTTGTGGAAGACCCTGAGTGTAGGGGATGCTTGGAAGATGAGGAGACAGCAGGGCATGTTCTGATGAATTGCCCCGCTTTCCTGCATACACGTATGCAATGCCTGGGACAACTGATGCTGATGCTCAGGGACTTTAGAGAGCTATATCCCAGCCACCTAGTTGGCTTTATTAAGGCAACTGGACTGGTATAGCTCTCGAAAGGCGGGACGTGACGGGGCCATACTGAGGCCATGTGATGCGATGGTTTTCGCTGTTTCGATGCACAAAACTTCACTATCACTTAAATTAACACGACGATATTATTCGATAATTTAAAATGTTTGTAATGTTCAATTATTAGCAATATTACAAAAGACGCTCTCCGCGGCAAGTACCGTCACCTGCTTCGACAGATCTGGTCCTCAGAGCTGTCGGGGACCAACAAGGTGGCGGCGACAAATATGCTTGCCGTTCCGGTTCTACTCTACTCCTTTGGAGTAATCAAATGGACACAGGAGGAGCTGCAGCAACTCGACGTAGGTACCCGCAAAATGATGCATCTCTGTCGGAGTTTGCATCCGAGATCGTCCGTTCCGCGGGTTATATCTTCCACGACAACAAGGAGGCCGTGGACTCTTGGGATTGGAGTGTCTCCATAACAGAGTAACCCTGGACACAGCCTGTAAAATTATCAGGAGTTCGGATCCCCTACTCCTCATGGTCAAAGACCATGAAGGAGCTGGCGTAGGAGCTTTTATATATAGGGCAGCACAAAGAGCAGCTAATAACCTAGGTCTCGACTTCGACACCGAGCACAATAATCCAAACTCTGTCACCGAGTTGGATCCTGCTCGGTTGAAAGCCCACTTTCGGGCTGCTGGAAATACACTTCGTTTTCAGCAGCACAGGGATAAGCCATTGCACGGAGTCTACTATAGAAATATAGAAGACTTAGGCTTATCCCAAAAGCTGACCTTTAGCTTTTTGAGGTCAGCTGGGCTGAAGTCAGAGACCGAAGGTTTTATATTAGCTTGCCAAGATGGTGTATTAAACACCCTGGTCTACTGAAGCCGCGTGATGGGTATAGAAGTGCCTGACGTCAGCTGCAGAGCATGTCGTCAGGCCCCAGAGACCATTATGCATTTGCTGTCAGCTTGTCCAACATATGCGGTCTCTACCTATATCCATCGACATAACGCGGCATTACGAGTGCTGTATTACTAACTTCGGCACTCGTACGGTATAGATCAGACACTGGTGTTGCCCTATGCTCCGAGGGATATTGAGTCCGTTGTGGGGAATGAGAGGTCCCGGTTATACTGGAACAATTCATTCCCCACCATCAGGCGGATACAAGTCAATAAGCCTGACATAGTCCTCCTCGACCACCAACTCAAAACGATGTTCGTTAAAGAGTTTTCGGCTCCGGCCGAAAAGAACATTGTCTTGAAAGAGGAGGAGAAACGGATAAAATATCGAGATTTACTCTCTGAACTCCGCAGGCTGTACCCGGGTTATTCTGTTAAAATAGTGGTTCTTATTATTTGCTCTCTCGGAGGTATGCGACAATCATTGCTCTCAGGATTAAGAACCATCCCAGCATGCCTGCAATCGGCAGAAGTCATCGCTGGGAAGATGCAGAAGGCCGTCATACTTGGCTCGTTGCGTCTACTCAGGACACACGAATCGCGACCTCAATGACCTCTTACCCCGCGGACGTGGGGAGCGGTCGTTGTGTAACGAGGCTGGAGGGACTTTCTGGACTAGTCGGAGGCCAGGGGGGACTTACCAGCACTAAAAAAAAAAATCAAAAATTATAATAATATTTATTTATTTCAGAACAGAAAAAAAACCCAATTACAGGAATAAAAGTAATAATTAAAATATAACAATAGGTATAAGTAGAAGTAAAATAATACAAAACAGCAATACAATAGATAAGACGTAATACCTATTAGCCAAACTAAATATACATATGCATAATATGCATATATGACAAAATAAAACAAACACACAAAATATAATTTACTACATCAAATCAAACAAGTACCTAATAATACTTAAGCTAACCGAGCTACCCAGATACATATACTCTTCAAATTATCACAGTGAATATCACAATTAGAAGCGATACGATTGAACAGTTCACACATCAGAGATATTGGGGACTTTCTTAAAATCACGAAGCAACACAGTAAAATAAAGTTTGCTGTCTAGAATTTAGGCGAGGTATCAGAAAATAACAAATGCAAATAACAAATACTCACAAGTAATGACTTCAGGCAGATCATTAATAAAGATTAAAAACAATATGGGTCCCAGATTGGAACCTTGTGGAACTCCCGAAGTTGGAGAAAATGAAATTGAATTGAAATTTTGATATCTGACCATAAAGTGTCTATCGCTTAAGTAGGAGGTGAATAATTTAATCAATGCTTCAGAAAAACCAATACTTTCTAGTTTCAAAAGGAGTATGTTATGGTCAATCTGAACAAATGCTTTTTGGAAGTCCGTATAGACGACATCGACCTGTCCTCTATTATCCAAAACCTCAGAGACATATTGAGTAAAAACCGCTAAATTAGATATTGTTGACCTCCTTTGTATGAACCCATGTTGGCGTGACGAAATAAGCTGCCTGGTAGAGTAGTAAAGTTTACTATACAGTATGGTTTCAAAGATTTTAGACAAATTACACAGTAGTGAAATGCCTCTATAATTTGAAACATCATTTTGATTTCCCTTTTTTGGTATTGGGCAAATATGTGTTTTTTTCCAATAATACGGGAAGGCAGAATTACGTAGGATGCAATTGAATAAGATCTGTAGTGGCTCGGCAAAAACATACGCACAGTCTCTTAGAACAAAACTGGGAATACCATCTACGCCCATTGTAAAAGTATCCTTAGATCGTTTCAGATTTTGTAAAACATCTTCATAAGAGATATTCAGTAAAGTCCTAGGTTCTATAGTAAAGCTCTATGTGAAGTCCTAGGTTGTTGTGTAAAGAAAAATCAGATGGATTAACTAGTTGTGATTGAATGAAGACGCTTATAAAGTAGTCACCAAACGCATTAACGATATCAGTAGGACTGGAAAGTTCACTGTCGTTA